>JANHFJ010008663.1:0-16284 GCA_032468195.1 Cerberus rynchops
GGAAGCAGAGAAGAAAATAAGGGGTTAATGATTGGCCCCTCCCAGAGAGCTTATAGGTGGGGTGATGGGAGGGGAATTTTGCAGGAAGCAACAGTTTATTCACTTAGTGGTGTGGAAGGCTTTCAGATAATCTGTAAGTTGCTATCAAACTTTGGTTTTAATTAAGAAAGCATTCTGGGCTCTCAGCCAGGGCGTTACTTATCTCCGTATTAGTTGTGGCATACAGCCAGGTATGCCTGCGTGTGTATGAAGACCTGAACCAGAACACTTCCCCACTATCCTGTCAGAGCTGAAGAAGGATTGTAATAAATAATATCCCACATGCTGAGGTTCATTCATAATACCATCCTGATTTGAGAGTTTAAAATGGTCCCCTCAGTTCTCAAAGACCCACTGAGACAGCCTGGTCTTTGTACTGTTATGAAAAGGATGCATCAGAAGGAACACTGTTCTACAGAAGGAATCTGTAACTGAGAAAGTCTAAATCTGAGATTCCTGCATAGAACTTTCCTGTGGGAATAGGACCTGTGAGAACCATGTCGTCTGGATCTCAGTGAAGAAACTGGTGAGAGAACCTGGTCCTGCAGATGACCAGGACCTGGATCATGAATGGTTTTGTCCACTATCAAACTAAGTTGCCCTTGGAAACAAATGGCACAGCTCTTGAAGAAGTGTACATCGACATATTTTCCAAGTCACAGTCTGAGATCACATTTGGATTGGTTGTAGTTTCCAGGTAGTCTTCAAGGATAGTAAGGTAGTCTTCAAGGATAGATAATAAATTAAGCCTGATTGATTCTCAAAAGGAGAGGAACAAACTTTTCCACTATGTTGCAGCACATATAAATTCTGGGATAGATTAATAAATCCAAATTATAAAATACTGTTGGATTATCCTTGGTTATTGTACAACACAATTCAAGGAAGATAACTGGGCAAACTGACTGTTTACAACAAAAACAAAATGATTATCAGATATGTTTCAGATCCCTGGATGTGTAGTGATATCAAGGGACAGCTTGGCAAGGAAGAAGAGTACAGTTTACTTGTGACTCTGGGCAAGATCAGAGATATTTTTGAATGTTATTAAAGCAACATTAATTTTCTTATTTCTTATTATTTTTCAACATTCAGGAAAAAATATTTAAATTATGTTTAAGATGCAAGAGTGACAATTCATTTCCCTATATTTTCTAAATAGATTAAATCTGAGTAGTGATTTATACTTAATGGAGGCTTCCCCCCCCAATTCTATCATATTGTCTCCCACTTCAAAGGAGAATTACTCTACTAATGTGAAAGTATGCTTTTTCTGCACATGTCTCACTTGTGAAAAGGAACTTCCTTGGCATTTAAAGTCTTGCTTAAAGCAAATTGTATGTCTGTAAAGCTTTTGCAAAACTTTTATTTAAAAGGGAATATTTTGGAGGGGGAACAAGAGGAAATTAACCAGACAACTTAACAGGCCATTCTTTGTAAGCTTTATGAATCATTTTATCAATGTCCTGTATTTATAGCTTCCAAGAATTTATAGTCTTTGGTTAATAGAATGTATAAATCCCAAAGATTTTCCAGGCTGAGGTCATGACTTCCAGCCTGATGCAATTAATCTTTAACATCTAACTGAAGGGTCCTTTCAAGGGAATGGTAATTAGCACATATTGGAATGCTACATCCTATGATGCTAGTCTTTACATGCATAGTGATAGGGTTTATGTTCCATTAGATACTTCAGGCTTGTTTAAAAATAATAAGAGCCTGAATCCTTCAGGCTTCTTCTTTCATTTTAATCTTTCCTGATTAAGCATGTTACATTCACATAGCACAAATTGATGGTCTATTGTCAGAAACTACAAATCAGTTCAAGCAGAAGTAAAAACTGAGCAAATGAGTAAGTTGTGTAACAGCCATGATTTTTCTCCCAAGATTTCTCATTACCTCTGAACCTAACTATAGCAACCCCTGGTCTTGTTGATGTGCATGTCAGTTCATGTATCTTTGTATTCTTTTGTAACCTAATGTGGTCTGATATAAAATGCCACCTAGGCCAATGCATCTTTTCCATTTTCATAGAATTCTTCCAGACACAGGAATATAAATACTGACAAATTTTAAAGCTTAGTCATTAAAATACTGTATATATTCTACAGTACCGTCTGAAGGGTTAATATGTAGAGATTAACGCACTTAATTTAGATGTCAAACTGGTTTAAAAATGTAGTTTTCTCCTGCAAAATGCCATGCATTTATTGTTAGCGAACACAAAATTTAGTATGGCAAAGCTACTTGAGTTTCTTCTACACTTTAAGTGGATTTTCTGAATTTAATATTTTAGACCCCAAGTTTCATGAGCTGAATTCTTTTAACAGGAAAAAATCTGTGAAAAGATCTTCAGTTAGGTGGAGATAGCAGAAAAATCCCCATTCTCTCTGTAACCTGGTGAAAAAATTGTTTTTGGGGTTCCTTTGCTGTATTTAAGATCTATTTGTGGAAACGGAAGTCGAAATCAAAGCCATGCTTTATTTCAAAAAGTATGAAGAAGTGACTTGCAAAAACATCTAGTTAAAATTTTCCTCTTGGATTTAGAATTGTTCTAGAATTATCAGTTCGTACTCATTGTTTAAAATCCATTAAAAAAACTATTGCAGTTTAAAATAATTCCAAGTATGCAATTATTAATAAACAATGCTATGGGAGGGAGTGGGATACATCAAAATTATATATGCTTATATGAAAATCAGGCAGAAGTGGTGACAGAGGCAAAAGTATGTAATAGAAATATTTCTGTATGTTGCTTATTTTTAAGGCTCGTAGTGTCCCATTGTGAAATGAAATTAAGAGATTTTCCATTTATCATTGCAAATCAGCATAACCACATAACAGCTCTTCTCACTTAGCAGAGAACATTTAATACACGTTTATGTCTGCTTCAGCTGCACTATAAAGATGAAAAGGAGATAATTCTGCTATCTCAAATCTTTTTTCAAATACACAAGATGTGAGAAATGCTACTCAAGGAAGAGACTCAAAATGCTTAATTTAAAGTGTTTAGAGAAAATGGTAATCCAAGTCCATATTTAACATCTCTTTCTGCAGGGCTGACAAATTCTCTGCTGATTCCCCTTTTATGCCTATGCAGCATATAGTGTTCCATCCATTTCTACCACTAGAACAATGAGCACAACCAACAAATGATAATTTTCACAGGCAGATAAAAAGCTTCTAGTGTTTTTCTGACAAACAATTCTCTAGCGTAGAACAATACACAGTAGGAAGCACTGCTACCATGTCAGCGTCAATTAGAGACCAAAGTGAATTGACTAGATAGGAATTATAGCTGAAGCTGAAAATGCATTACCTTCCTGCTTGATTTTATAATATACACATGTATTTTATATTTAAAATTAATCTTACAAAACTTGCACTAGGGGCTTCTTATTAATGGGATAGTGGCAGCCATAACTGTAATACTGAATGTATAATTACAATTCTTATATGGGATTTTTATTCTTTTCCTTCTAGGATGATGAGCCATCGAATAACATTACATATTGGCAAGTTGTTATAATTCACAAAGGAAAAGTTGTAAAACAAAACCTTATTCATTACTACATTTTACTCATTTAATTGGGTTCTCTTAATTTAGTTTTAGGACTTGTGTAGAGATACATCAAGTTTTTTAGGTTGTATTTATGTATAAATATTGGAAATTCAAAAAGGTTGACAAACTTTTAAGCATCACTGTATTTTCTGTGGCAGAAAAGTTACCAACCTTTATTGTACTTAAGATACTCAGTATTCTAATCATAATGCTGCTCAGCTATCAGCCTCAGCCTCTATCTTTACAATTAATCTGTTGGGATGAATTATATTCTAAAATAGAGAAAAAAATTAGGAAGCCATGTATATCTTATTGCATTTACAGTATATCTTGTTTCCTCCATAGAACTGTGTGTATGTCTGAGGAGTATCACCTCTTATTTTATCCCAACTACCCATCAGATAAATTAGGCTAAGAGCAAACAATTTAACAATTTTGAGCTCCATAGTTGAGTGGGAACTTGAACCTAGCTATCCCAGTCTAATACCTTAACCATCTTATTAGATAGGTATAGAATCACTCTAGTTAATTTACAATTTGGCAGACACTCCCCATGAAAATCTTATACACACCAGTGCTATATGGCCAGCAAACTAAGGTTCGTTTCTTAAGTCTTTTGCATTCTTGACACAGAATATTTACAATTTAGACATTAAATGATCCAGAAATATTAACAAATACATTGAAACAATTTTTCCCTAAAATCCCATTTCATTTTTGTAATCCAGCATGAAAAGCCCAGTTTTCAAGAAAATTATTATGGACAGACTGATCTGGTAATTATAGCATGCAAGAATTCCATTGGACATTAAAAGGATGTTGGAAGTATCATAACTTAAAACCTCACTGGTAAACTAGCACAAATACTGAAGTTCCATCTCAGGTAAACAGTTTTGCAGGCAGCCAATAGACAAATGTCTCCCACATGTTCTTCCTCTGCAAGATTCTGCTATCTGAGTTTACCATTATCTTCTGGACAAGAAGGCACACCTTGAAATACAGCACTGCTATTTTTATTTTCTGCCTCTGGGCTTGGTGAGTATTAAACATTTCTTGGAAATAAAAATGCTAGAAGCATAAGCTCCATAGCACACACACTTTCCATTTTAAAAGATATGAAAAACCTCTGTACAGCAAGAAGTCTGATAGCTGCAAGAAAATAATTCGTAGGTACATTGGCGCCTATGGGCATCACAGCATATCTTAAAATGCATCTCTTAATTATAAGATCTAGAATTCCTGCTTGCCATGATGACCAGATCAGTAGTTAAAGATTTATCTATGGAAAGCAAGCTGGCAATGGTTGATGGAAACATACTCTTTATATATTGAAGATCATCCCCTGCATTATTGATGAAAACCTTCTAGAGCCAACCAGAGGCTTTCAAAACAAGATCTGGAATGAATTAATACCCTTTCTGTAGGTTGCATGCTTTTACAGACAGAATGCATATACTGACAATTCTATTATTACATGTTTCAGCTTTCAAAAATCAAATGTGACACTGAGATGCCTCCTGATCTTGGTCTGTTAGAACAGACTCCCTACTCAGATGCTCTGGGTTGAAATTCCTAACACATCTAAAATATACCTGCTTTGAGAAGCTACTTTAGGGAGGTTTCATGCCAACTTGCATCTTACTCCAATATTCAAGAACTGTATTTGCAAAAGGTCATCTCACGTGCATCAGAACTGTAAGCACTCCAGACAGGAAATGTAGGTGGGAGCTGCACAATGCCCTACCCAAATCAAATCCTATTTCAAAATTAAGAACAGACACTTTTTGTCTATGCCTATTGATTTCATACTGTGGAAGGTCAATATCTGCTAGGCTAGTTATATATTTCCTGCCAAGCTACTTGCAGAAAAGTATGACACTGACAAGAGAGAAAGTTCATTCCTTTATTACAATCCACTGGCCAAATTCCAAAGAGGACAGATTCACTTCAGTTCCTTTACTGCCAAACCTAGAGGAAAAAAAAGAGAAACACATACTGAAGAAGAGCAAAGAGACAATATTCTCATTATTTAGGTTTGTAAAACTATTGTTTTTAACCATTTTCCCAAACACAAGCTGTCTTAACTTTGAAAGCAGACCTTTCTGAGCAAATGTAAGAGCATAATTTGCAGCCTCATAGCTAGTTTTTAATTGGTGGCTTGATATAAATGTCACTAAACATCTAAAATTATCTATGTTCTTCAAAATGACATCTCTTTATTGTATCCAGCAGAGATGTTGAATTTGATGGCCTAAATGCAGCCTCCCAGCTCTACAATATTCCCTGCTACACCATTGACATTTAGACACAGGGCTTTAAAAGCTTAGCTTATTAGACTGACATTTCATTTGTATCTGCTGCAAAACTCAAAACTCTCCCATCTGCCACATCCCTTGGTGGATATTCATTACACTGCTTTTCAGTCATTTTCCTCTAAATCTGTTCTGTATATTTAACTCCCCTCCCACCTTGTTGCCAATTCTGAAACAATACTGGTGCTCAAACCTATTGCTTTCTGGGATCATTTCGTTCAATCACCTTATATTTTTAACATGAACTAAGCACTGATTTATTGTTTTCATTAAAACTGAATTATCCCTTAAAAGAAAACTTTCATTCTGATAACAAGGAAAATATATTTCTATTTGTTAAGCAAACAGCACAGTAATTCAGTTTACAATGCAAAGGGATTTAAGTGATTAAAGCCCACTAATTTTGAAAGGCTATACTATACTCATTGACTGAAATCAATGGTAATTAAACTTCCTTAACTATAATTTTCTTCTCAGAGGAAAACCGCTGTCCTTCTAAGAGATAATGCCTAATTAATTCAACAATATTAAGTAACTTCAGTCAGATTCAATTTTTAAACATTTTAAAGTGTGTAACTGTCTTTCAATTGTAAACTATTATACCTACAGATCAGATTAATTTCAAATCAGCTTTAGGCACATAGTTTAGTTCTTGTTGAATGAAGAAAAGTGCCCTTTCAATTTCTCAGTCACTAGTGAGTGGCTAAATCTTTCATTTTATTCATATCATCTACTTGATATCATCTGACAGTTCCATAAAAGTGTTGGAAGATTTCATCCTGGAATTTGCAGTTTGTGTCAAAATGCAGATAATATTCAGACTGATTCTTTTACAGCCTCCCTAGAATTAGATCAAGACATCCAGAACCAATGCCTGGATATGAAGCAAATCACCAAAGAATAACTCAGCTGTGACGGAGGCATTTTTATTTAGTAATGCTGACTTTGGAATAACAATTTAATCAATGCTGGATAAAACAGCAAATGTAGGTTCACAGCTCAGCAGATTCCCTGCACTTGGCTTTGACCTCAGATACGAGCTGTAATTGGGCATGCCTTCATCCAGCTTAGGTCACTAGCGAGAGATGATTGTGATCAGAATAACTGATGCCTTAATACTCCACATCTGGAGGATTACAACAAACTGAAAACTATTTAGAAATAACAATGACCTAGAATGTGGCAGCCAGGTTCTTAAGAGAAATTCAATTTAGGAAAATAGGACTATTTTATTTAAATTGTTTCCAGGATCAATTCAAACTGCTGGCAATGATATTCAAAGTTATCAACTAAAATATCTAAAGGGCCGTTTTTCCTATCTATGACTACTTTGCTCGCTTCCTCTTCCCACTCCTTGGTGGTATCAATTAGCTGACATTAAAAGGAAGAATTTATAGCAGTTCTGCCAGGCCCCCACTTTCATCTACTAAGGAGAAGTTAGGTGGGGGCTCCCCATTTTCTTTGATCTGTTAAAATGAATGAATCACCTAATGATCCTCACTTTGATGTCACAGCATCCTTAAACACGTAAAATTAACTCTTCATACAAGGCAGTTTGATTTTATCTCCTTATATGCTTATTTTCAGGAAAAGCCTGTAAGCATTTAATTTTTTCGAACTTGTCCAGTGCCCCAAATGTTCAGGGTTTCTCCATTTATTTATTATCAAGACTTCTATACCGCCCTCTCTCCCGAAGGACTGGGGCAGTGTAGAACCTACATACAATACATAATAACTTAGTCATTTTAGATTTTTAGTTTGCCTTTTATCCAGGTGTTCAGAGCATCTAATATAGTATCCTGTGAGACAGGATTGGCAAAAAGAGTGACCCAGTTAGAATACCCATCATCTTATGAAAGAACAAATAGACAAAACTATATACCTAGAAACCCGCAATAAGATCAATTGGCTAAAATGTGGGACCATTTGCTTACTATTAATTTTATCCATGTTGCACAATTCCACTTATAATTCAGTTACCTGGTGGCAGAGACTGCTTCAGTTTTTCAGCCTTCTCCTTATCTGTGATGACCAGGGTATACAGATATCGGCTGCAACGTACTTTGAACTTTACATTGTCTTTATTTTTCTTGATCTTAACAGCTATGATATAAAAATATCAGGGTTATCATTATGCATTGATTATCCTAAGGAACAAATTGCCTAGTAAGAAACAGAATTTAATGTCATTTTGAGACAACATTTTATTACATCCACTTTATCTCATGACTACAGTGACACTTGTGAAGTAGAACTAAATTATCATACTTTAAAAAAAATGTTTTTCTTTATTTAAATACCTTACTGGAATATGAGGCTAATGCTTGTTACAGACTCATACATATCAAAAGTACATATGAACAAGCCCAAAACTAGTTGCTGTTTTGCTAATTGCTAATAACAAGCACTAACATTTTTACAGTAGAGGCTACAGTGTTAAGAGAAAGTATGTGAACCTTTAGAATAATCTGTAAACCTGCAATACTGTGAGCAGCAATTTGACATTAGCTTGATCTAAGAATTATTAGATGATTTTATACTCCAATAAATATGCACAACACCTTTAAGGAACATTCTGAGGCAATAAGATCTGCAGGCAATTCTTACAATGTCTTGTGAAAGTATTCATGGGTCTTCTATAAGGCACTATTCAACAGGTTTCTGCAATATTTTCTGTGGACAGAGGGATCAAAAGTGGAACTTTGGAGAAAAATTTAGAAATATTGTGTTTTGAGAAAACCATCGTATTTCTGCAAATGATTCTCATCCCAACTAGTATGCCAGTTGTACTATCATGATTTGGGGCTGTTGTGCACTTTTGGAATCAAAAGGGTGAACAACAGAGTCTGGACTATACTGAGAAATTCTACAGAAACCTATCTGCCTATAAACTGAAACTTAAGTGAGCTTGGGTCATGCAGCACAACAATGATCCCAAACACACAAGCATTATCTACAAAGAATGACCGAAGCAAAAAAAAGTTTGCCCTTTGGAATGGCCAAATTGTTGTCCCAATTTTAACAAATGAATTGTAGCATGACCTAAACAGTTTCAGGCAAAAAATTTCCCTGCATCCAACTCTGGGAGGTGATGCTCATCTGTTTCTTAGTCCAAAAAGCCAGCCAGTCATGTGACCAGTATGACTATACGTCAAAGTGCATAGAACACTTTTACCTTCTCACTGAAGTGGTACCTATGTATTATCGAGTTGAAACAACTCTATAAACAGGAAGAGGCCAAAATATCCCCAAGCACAGGATTAACAGGGAAAGAATCACTTCACTGAAATCATTGCTGTTTCAGGAAACATCACTAGTTATTATGTAAAGTATTTCTCCATCAAGTATTCAATTATCTGTATTTCTAAAGGGCTCACAAGCTTGTATGTAGTTGTGCAGTACATTTCCAAGTTTCAAAACAATTACGAAGAAAAGCTTTGATTCAAGCTGAATAATTCCCAATCTGTTTCTAAAATCAAACATGCATAAAAATATGCTTATTGGAAATTTCTTAGCTGATTATAATGCCCTAGAAATTTACCATGGTTAAGTAATGCCAATGAAAGCTACTACAAAACTTTATGGTTTTTAAATGACTCTAATTGGTGTAAATTAAAACTGCTTTGGATAATGTTTCACTATTAAGTTTCCAATCATTTACTTAATGATGTTTTATATAGGACAAAATATTCAAAAACATCACTTTAAAAGTATCGGCAAGAGTCATTGCTTTTAAAACATAGATGGAGGGAAAGAGAATGTTTTAAAAGCAATGACAAACTGTTGAAAGAGAATGCATGACTAAGACATGGCTCTCCAAATACAGTATTTGGACAAGACCTGGGTTGCTATGGAACATTTTAAAAAGTTCAGAGTGTCCACAATTAGTATTAAAGAATTGCACTCTAACATAGTAATTGATACTATATTTTCAGCACAAACTAAAATACAAGACTAAATCACACAACCAATATAATTAATGAAACAAAACAAAGAGCCCCAATTGCTACTCACATTTTGCATCTTTCCTCCTGGCAGTCAACAGAAAATCTTTGATCTCTTCAATTTTTCGAGGCTGTAATAAATACAAGAATCAATGTAAGTCTGGCATCTAGTGCATTGTGAAAATACACTTTATTTCTGCAGCCCAAACAACTTTCCCTTTTCTGCCAAGCCATTCTATTGAATAGAAAACTGTAAACTTTATGAACTCATTTTTAGTATAGTGTCAGAGCTTGTCAGGAAGAGGACAGGAATGAATGTTAGCAATAAAGGATATTTGTAGCTCAGAGCTTAAATGAGGGGTTCCTGGTGCTCTTGGAGTTTGGTTGTTTACTTGCAGACGTTTCATTACCGAACTAGGGAACATCATCAGTGCTAGTGCTGGGACTAGCACTGAGTGATGTTCCCTAGTTTGAGTAATGAAAAGCCTGTAAATAAACAATCAAGCTCAGAGCACCAAGGACTGCTCAATGAATGTTAAGGCATAACAACCCAGTGACTATGACAGAAATTGGTATCTTATCTTATAAATTGTAACTTAGTGCAGGAGAGAAATCTGGGACATTCTTCACAATATTCTGAGTAGCTTCACCTTAATGAGTTCACTAATAAACGAGGGCCTGGAAATTCCTGTGTTTCCCTATTTGCTCCTAATACTGGCATTAAAGACATCTTTCTGCTGTCTATGTAATTGCCTGTTAATCTTGGTTAAGCTTGCTCACCTACAACTTTGAGAAATCATGTTCTGTCATCTGGACAAGCCTACTTCTGCATCCCTTTTCTCCTGAAGAGAATACAAGGGGATTGTTTGAATGGCATTTGGAGCAATCCTGCAGTTTTCTAATAAAGATGTCCATCATAATAAACTGCTCTCAAGGCAAGAACCCTTGGGAGAAAACAGGACTGATAACTAAAGGTAACTAGAGTATCTTCAAGCATATCAAAAAACCCCAGTCCATCCCTATGAAAAGACTCACTGGGATCACAGATGGAACATTTGTTGAAACTGCTACAATTTTCTTCAAGCTATAATTTTAAAATTTGTTGAAACGCTACAATTTTCTTCAAGCTATCTTGTTGTTCCAGAATTGGAAAGGATGATGGATCGACAGGCTTTGATTAGTATTTTATAATGAAGACTTTCTAGATGCCTTTTAATTCCAACCTTTCATCTAACTTGAAGTAAAGTGATCTCCCTTTGCAAGTGGCACAAAACTTACCAAAATAAATATTCTACCCTATTCTGTTAATCTACAGGCAACAGGCATATGCATCAAAATATCTAGCTATAGCACAAAGGAAGATGGATACCGTATCCTGCTTTTATCCAGAAAAACTGTCAATCAAAAGTAGCATGTTTCAAAAAAGCTAGTACAGGCAGTGCTCGATTTACAACCAATCGAACCCAACATTTCTGTTGCTAAGCAAAACAGTTAAGTACGTTTTGCCCCATTTTATTACATTTCTTGACACAGTGGTTAAGGGAATCACAGCAGTTAAGTTAGTAACCCAGCTGTTTACTGTGAATCTGGCTTCCCCATTGATTTTACACGTCAGGTTTAAAAAGGTGATCATATGTCCTTGGGACACTGCAACCGTCATAAACATGAACCAAATGTCAAGCATCTGAATCTTAATCATGTGACCATGGGGATGGCTGCAATGGCCATAAGGGTGAAAAACGGCCATGTCCCCCTTTTCAAATGGGCACAAAAAGAAATATTTGCAAATTTGAGGACTACCTGTATTTTCACACCAAACTGTGTTCTTCCAGTTTCTTCTCCCTCAGTACTAGTAGAGTACCTTTCATACACTTTTCTTTCGCAAGCAGAGATGGTTTCTTTGTGGTCATATTAACCACTCAGAGCTCAGATACCAACAGGCTCAAGTCCGATTACAATGATGGGAAACTTCCAGGAAATACATTTACAGACTAGTTTGGTTAAACTGAAAAAAAAAAATCCTGAAAGAAGACAATGGCTAACCACTTCCATGATTTATCTAGGACCGTGGCGAACCTATGGCATGGGTCCCACAGGTGGCACGCAGAGCCATCTGGCTGGGCACACGAGCTGTTGGCCAACTTACCTCCAGATGAGCATACACGTGATTGCGCATGCAGTCATGCGCGATTAGAGAGATCCAGCTGGTCTTCGGGCCTCCGCTGTGCATGTGCACGATTGAAGCAGGAAATCCAGCTGGTCTTCGGTGCTCTCCTGCACATGCACATGTGATTGCTCATGTGTGGGTAAATGCCTGTGCGCAGCACACGTGCACTGCACATGCAGAAGCTGCATGCATGCACAGGTGGTGTGGTTGCACATGCAGCGCACATGGAGAAGCCACACTCGTGTGGATGGCATGTGCAAGCGTGCACTTTTTGGCACTCAGTAAGTAAAAGGTTCGCCACCACTGATCTAGGATAACCACAATGCCTTTCTGCAGCACTAAGAGCCAAGCTACAATCTGAAAGCTTTTACATATTTTTCTTTTAGTTGCTTTCCATCGTTATTCTCCTAGAATGCCCCCAAGGTTTTGCTGCGTTTAATATACGGAACGTTAAGAGAAATCAGATGAAATTATTTCTCTTAAATGATTTCTGTTCCGTATATTAAATTTAACTCAATGTAAAAAAACAAAACAAAAACAAATTAAAAACTATGCCTGGCTTGTTTAAAACAAAGCAGGGGAACAGATTTAAGCCTTCGTGTAACACAGTGTTTTCTCAACCTGGACAACTTTAAGATGAGTGAACTTCAACTCCCAGAATTCCCCATTCGCTAGTTGGGGAATTCTGGGAGTTGGAAGTCCACCCATCTTAAAGTTGTCCAGGTTGAGAAAACACCGGCGTAACATGAATATTAGCCATTCGTCATTTATCAAAATGCCCTTCGCGGGAAAAAGGCTTTTTTCCCCGTTATTTTTGTCCAACCGACATCTTTTAACTCTGGCATCGTCCAAAGAACAACCGATTCAGGAACAGCAACCGCCGCTTACCATGGCGAGGGCTTCTGGCCGCAGCTGCCTGCAAGAACAGGAATCAAACGGTTAGCGAGTTAATTGCCGGGATAAAAGGGGGGGGTGTGTGTTTCAATCGCCAACTTATTTTCCTCCCGTCCCCCCTTTTCCGCCCCCCCAAACATGCACGGTCACACACTCAGCACCCTAACGCCCCTCCCCCGCCCTCTTCCCGGCTGCCCCCACCTGGATTCTCCACGGATGCCAACGGATTGTAACGGCTGCTTACCGAGAAGTTCGAAACAACGACACCACCACCCGGGAAAGAAAAAGAACAAGCACTTCCGGATCCGGGTACTTAAACCCTGCCTTTTTGGAGCTTCAGCTACGGAAGCTGAGGAAGATCAGAATAAGCAAGCGAAGGAGAACTAGCTCGTACCCGGCGGAGTGGAAATGCATGGAACTTGTTAGCTGGGTATCAGGGATGCCGTACGCGTTATAGGTGTCAAGCCGGCCTTGTACAAGTGGAAGCTTTAGGGAATTTGCTTACTGGCGAATTGTTCTTACTTGCGAATTTAGCGCAAAATGTGCACGCTGTGAAAAGCAGCAGCGCGAGTACAGTTTGCAGCAGCAAGGATTAAATGCATAAAGTTAAGCAACCGCCACCATGAAAATTAAAAAAAATATTTTCGTTGTCTTATTTAATCAGAAGCAAAACAGAAACCACTTAAAAAGAGCAAAAGGCAATTGAGGTTTCTCTCTCTCCCCAGAAAAAAATGGGGAGCAACCAGGTCCTTAAATGTATTGTAGGAAGCTTAGAAAAGAGGCTTTCCTTAGAAGTTTATATCCATGCTGAAAGGCTTGTGAAATAGCAGATTGGAGATTCTGCTGTTTTATGATGGAAAAATTATGCAGACAGAAGGGTTTCTAAAAACCAGCCAGAATGGATTGAAAGAGCATGGAAACTTGGGGAATAGAAGAAAAGGAATCCGACCGAGGAATTTGGTTTGAGAAATGTGTTTGGGATGACAATTTGGCCAGACAAGACTCTTACAAATTTGCATATTATGCATGCTATTTTATTATCTTTATTATTTCCCACCTAGTTTATATCATGCTTTCTGAGGTGGGATAAAACTGTCTGAAGTCCTTAAGCAGAGCAAAAACCACAAAGATAATATTTAATGAAAAAGGGAGCTTACATCAAGAACCAAGAAACTGGGGAAGAACACTGGGTTTTAATATGTGCACTGATTTCCAGAACTGGATTGATTCCAATTAGCTTTGGAGTGGATAAAAGTAAGGTTAAAGTTTCCCTTGTCCAGTCCAGCCCAACTCGGTGCTGATCCTTGTTTCTTAGCTGAGAGAGCCAGTGTTTTCCTCAGACCTTTCTGTGATCAGGTGGCCAGCATGGCTCTATGCCAGGCACATGGTATGCTGTTACCTTCCCACTGAAGTGATACCCATTTATCTACTTGCATTTGTATGTTTTCGAACTGCTAGATGGGCAGGAGCTGGGGAAGGTCACGGGAGGACACCCTGTTACAGGTGTGAGGAACCTTGGCTCTTTCATGACTCATGGACTTCAACTCCCAGAATTCCTGAGTCAGTCCATGAGTCATGAAAGAGCCAAGGTTCCCCACCCCTGCCCTGTTACGTGGGTTTCAAACCGAGGCTGTAGACTTTTCAGCCACAAGCCCAGTGTCTTAACTATTAAGTCATTGTGTCCCTTTGGGGTGGATACAATATGAGTATTGCATACCTGAAAAGAGACATTTTTGTGGGGGGAGGAGAGGAGGAAGGTTTTAGAAGAAAGCAAACCTGCATTAAAATCCATTCCGTGAAAGGAATGGATAATAGTAACTTAGAAAATGAATTGTATGTTAAGTGCAGCTTTTTTTAACCGAGTGCTTTCCAGATTTGTTGGGATTGGATTCCCAACTACTGAACCAGAAATTGTGGAATATTTGTATCCTCTACAATAATTGTATAGGTAGTCTTCATTTAGTGACTGCCTTGCTTTGCAATTATTGACAGAAATGAAAAAAAAATAAGTTTGCAAACAATCCTCACATTTATGGCTTTCACAGCTCTGTAAAGCAAAAGAAAGAGGAAGTAAACTCACAAATACAGTCATGGTTTCAATTAAGAACTGCTTCATTTAATGACCTTGCTGGTCCCAACTGGTTGCTAAAAAGCACTACCCATAATAGCAACAACAATCATGTGGCAAATTTCAAGTATTCAAAGTGGTTCACAATCCCTCCCTAATTGCAGAAAGAATTTAGGGTTGGCTTACTGAAGAAACTGAGAGAAATTTATGGCTGAGGTGAAATTTAAACTGGCATGATCCCATTTCATATTCTCAGCATATAAACTCCCAGATCTCAGTGCTTAAATATAAATGGATCTACTTGTGGCTTGAATTCCTGAGAAAAATCAATATAGAACAGCATTCATGTTTTGCTCTATTGATTTATACAGTATCTATTATGCTGGCCTCTATATACATTAAGTTGAAACAGTAATTGCATTTTATTAACATTTGCTAGAGTGATGGGCATCTTTGAGCCATCAGAAATGGCAATTGTTTCAGGAAGGGCCTCCATAGATAAAAAGGACACATGCCCCATCTTTTACCTATCCACAGAGATGCATGCTTCTGCACATCAGTTCTTCTTGTTGCCCCGAGGTAGTAGTAAAAATACTTGGAATAGTTGATCTTATAACCTTAACATACACTTTGTGCATCTTTATAATGGGGGATTTTTTTTTAATTGTATGCCTTCAAGGATGATCTTTTGGAGGCCCTCTTCAGTCCATCCCACCCCTTTTCCTCCTTTTACCCTTTCTGCCCAGGATTCAAGACAGAGGGCTTGTGTCAGAAACCTGAACGATTGCTTAGAGAGACCTTTAAAATTAGATGATGGTCTACAGTCACCCACCTTTACTTTATGCAGGAGAAAGAGAGGTACGGCTAGTACAACGTTCCTGCTGTGTCCTTGGTTTATTTGTGTGCCCTTGTACATATATATTTGTTCCTCATTTCCTTGAGCAGAGCCATGCACCTAGTGATAAAAATAAAACACAAGGGGGCACCCTGAATACAGCTTTGAAATAAAGCAGGCACGGAAGAAAAATGGAAATGAAAAACAATCCATCCCCAAAGGGAGACTAATCGTAGTTGCAATCCAGCTTGGCTTGCACAGGAATCATGTTCACCTTAGGAATTTCTTATTAGCCTGTCATTAATCATTATGCGGGTGCAACTACCTGGCATTTCATGGAACCAAGATCATCTACCAGCAGCAATGGCCAGCCCTCAGTGAATTTAACCCTCAACGAACTTAGCTCACGGTATGTGACTAGATCACATCCTTCTGCTTTAGAAAACCCCCCCCCCCCTTTCTT
>JANHFJ010008667.1:132619-145707 GCA_032468195.1 Cerberus rynchops
GTGGCTCAGGAATTCTGGGAGTTGAAGTCCACGAGTCATAAAAGAGCCAAGGTTCCCCACCCCTGGTGTAGGGTCTCCTGCTTGGGCAAGGGATTGGACTAGATGACCTACTTGGTCCCTTCCAATTCTATTAGCCTGTTATAATTTTGCTTCCCCTTAAGAAACATGGGTAAGATTCATGCAACCTTTAAGTATTGCAGAGGAAGTAACTAAAGTATATCTCATTTATTTTTCACAAAAGTTTCCAGGATGAGAAAAATTCCCTAAGGATTCCTTGATGAGCAAGGTGGTAATTAAACAAAATTTCCTGGAAAAAGAATATGCTAATCACTCAGAATTTGCTAATTAGCCATATACTAAATAGGCCTGGGGTTTGCAGGCAATGTTCATTTGTGAAATAATGGGAAATATTTTTACTTTATGGGTATGTCAACCGAAAGCATAACATATTTATTTTCTGACATTTCCTACCTAAAATGAGCAACAATCATACTGAAATGCCCTATACTGCCAAAATAAAAATAAAATATATGTATGGAATCAATCTAAATAAAAGATTTCTTGTCTACAGAACAAGTCCTAAAATCTTTTACTTAGAAAATAAAGCACACCAAATGCAGCTACTTTAGCTTTGTTGAGTAATAAGAATAGCAATTTTTAAAAAACAAATGTTATAAATAAATGTGGCAATGGGCATTTTGAGATTTTTTTTAAAGCATATTTTCCTTTCTTCTGTCTGGAAAGACAAGGAATAATTATCTATTTATCTTTATGATCTTTCTATCTGTAAGTTTATGTTCTATCTTTCTGACAATTATTTAAATTTTGAGTATTATTTAAAACACGAAAGAGAGAAAAGAAAGGACACAATAACAGAAAACGAAGCTGCAATGTTATGCAAAATGGATAGCTTTTAGAATGGATGTATGTGAGCTTTTTTCTTCCTTAGCCCCATTTAGTATTTCTGAATTTGTACTTCAAATAGCTGAATTGTGATTTACAGCCAATTGGGTGAACATGGGACTCTGTGAGCCATCTATAATTTTCAACAAATACTAGCTTTGCAGCAAGAATTCAATATCCATGTGGATACTCAGTTTGTAAATCCTCTTTTATTTTTATGTTTTGATAGTAGGAACTTTTCAGTGATATCATCATTGCAGAGAGGTGTGTCTTAGGTTGCATCTCTGCCCACAGTCAGAAGCTCAATGCTCACCGGCTCAAGGTTGATTCAGTCTCCCATCCTTCCGAAATCTGCAAAATGAGGACCCAGATTGTTGTAGGCTGATGTAGTAAAGCACTTAGAGAGGGCTGTAAAGCACCATGGAATGTATATAAGTCCAAGTGCTATCACTATTGCTATCTCTACACAGGAGGCTGCAGCTATCTTGTTCAGCTTTAAAGAACAGGTGTTTTCAGGACCTTGGACAGTTCTTTAGGATAACTGAGCATGCTCAGTGGCCACAAAATGCAAAGCTATGGAATATATGTATTTTACAGATAGGCATATAACACTGAATAGTGTTTAAGGACCCTTTTATATAGTAAAGGAGAAAGCATCACATTGGTAAAACCAATACCTCCACTTGCAGATGTTCCAGGAACTTTTCAACTGCCTTGAAGTCAGAAGGTTGCTCAACACAGAGTTGCTCAGAGTCACCTTGTAGGGGAGATTTGTGTCATAAAAATTTAATAAATAAACACACCAAAGAAACCATTCCTTGAAGAACCTTCTGCCTGCAGGCTTCCAGATGAAGTGAGAGTGTAATCAGAAACACCACAAATCTTTCCATACATTCATACTTGTCAACCAAATACAACCATCTGAGATGGATGAATTCAGAAGGCAGGTCTTTTTAATAGTTTGTCAAGTCAAGTTTGAAGAAATCAGGCCAATATTCTTCAACAGTTGGGCGTTGGGTTAAACATATTTAATTTCTGAACATCAAACAGCTTCCGATACCCTATTCTACTGGAGGGAAACACCCAGAGACATACATGTAGGATATTTCAGTTTTAATTACAAATGGAAGGAGTCTTTCAGAAGAAAAACTGCTTGGCATGTGATAAAATTGTATTGTCTGTAGTTGGAAATATTATATTTTGAAACTTTTCTTCTGGAAAATTGTCAGCTTGCTCCTAGAAAAGAAGCAACCAGGGGATCATTTGTCTGGGAAAACAAAGACCACAGCATAGTGCGACGAGATGTTTTTCAAAGCTGGTGCATCAACAACTGCTGAACTACACAAGCACAGTCTCCTTGCTCTGGGAAATTAATGAAGTGCTGATGGGGCTTTCAAGTTTTGTTATGGTTTGTAACATGGGAGCACTGGGGAAATGCACAAAATGAGCAGAGTAGCGAAATGCTACTTTGGGGTGGAGTGTGCAATCCTTATTTTTACCGACAGTTTAAAATGGTTGCACTTCCTTAAAACCTCGCTTGCAGTTTTGAGATTGAAAGCTGTTTGAAGTTGTTTGGTGTGGGTTTTAGAAGAGAAACGGCGCAGCTTGTGCTGAGAACGTTAAAGAGAAATTATGTATAAGGTGTTGGCATCCTAGCAAATGTCTCACTTAACAACAAAACATTTGGGCTCAGTGAGGGTCGTACGTCGAGGATCGCCTGTATTAAATTTAGAAGGATATTGCACAATTATATCCCTGTGCATTGCATGTACATATTCTGCAATTAGAAGCACATTTCCATCAGCCAGAGCTTGGAATGAGCTCCGGGTTATGGCTGCTCAGCCACATCTGTCATAAGCTCAGATATCCTTTCTTTCTTGGTGAGAATAAGAATATATGAAGCGTTGCAGTCATAACATTCCCTTGGCTTCGGGAGGGAAGCCACCAGAATATGATGCCAGATGCTACATAATGGTGGGTCAGCTGTGAAAATGAATCTCACATCTCCCTCTCCTCTTGAAATTTTCACTGCGGCTCATGCGCCTCATTTGCATCTGACAATTCTAATATTGCTAATGAGTGCTACTTCAGCAGGCCGGGAGAGAAGAGTTATTTCTCACAAACCGAGCAGGGAACGTATAACTTGGGAAGCAGCCCCTGGGGTTTGCCTTCCCCTTCCCTTTTTCTTCTCCTCTCCCCGCCCCACTCCGCCAGATTTTTATTCAAAGCTCTCAGGAGTATTTTCTTAAGGAGGAATTTAAAAAAAAACAAAACCAACCCTTGCTCCTTGTAAGGCCGCAGCTTCATTTTTTTTTCTCCAAACCAGTGGCTCGTCTTCCAGATGGGTTAGTTTGCACAGCATAATCTATTATGTCTAGCCAGCATTGCTGATAAACTGGGTTAAAAAAAAGTGGAAATACATTGCTGAAGCTGGGTTAGTGAAAAGATGGAGCGGCCTTCAATTTCTGCTGGTCTCACCTTGAGACGCCTGTGC
This sequence comes from Cerberus rynchops, assembly GCA_032468195.1. Lineage (NCBI taxonomy): Eukaryota > Metazoa > Chordata > Lepidosauria > Squamata > Homalopsidae > Cerberus > Cerberus rynchops. The sequence goes on from JANHFJ010008667.1 coordinate 136,017, forward strand.
TTTTTCATGTGTCAAAGGGCAGCCAAGGGGAGGGTGAGCCATAAATTCTGAGGATGCCAACAGCAGCACTTTCCTAAGTGAAAAATAAGGGAGCCTTCACCAAAGCAATTTAATGCTGAGTGAAACGCAGTTTTTGCTATGCCTTCAGGATCCAGATTGTGGCTTGCCATAAAATGGTTCAGTCGACATGTCGATGGTTATCTCTTTATGTTAATAGTGGCTTAATTTTCAGGGACTGGAATCGATGGGGTGGGATCTGCAATCGATGGGGTGGGGTCCTCTTAGATTAGGGGTGTCAAACTCAAGGACGGGGACTGGATCCAGCCTGCAGGGTGCTTAGATCTGGCCTGCAGGGCTGCCCTGGAAACAGCAAATGACCAGCCTGCAGTGCCTCTGCCAGCAAAAACACAGCTCAGGAAGGACACGGGTGGCCCGTCTGAGCTCCGTTTTCTCTGGCACATGCTTAGCAATTGCAGGCAAAAATGGAGCTTGGGAGCCCATTTTCACTGACAGAGCACTTGGGCCACCACAGGTGCCCCACATGAATGAGCTGGCCATGTCTACCCTGGGCCCCCAAAGTCAAAGACAACCCTGACATGGCCCTCAATGAAATTGAGTTTGACACCCCTGTCCTAGACTGATGGATAGATGGATAGTTACGTGCTTCTTAGTATGGATCTTCTCCAGGATGAGCACGAATCCTAGCCATGATTTATTGTACATTTGGGTGCATTCACACAACATGCTAATGCCTTCATGCAAATCAAGTCCACAGAGGCATAGTGAATCCGCCCATCCTTTCAAAAGCACCCACTTCCATTCAAATGTGTTAAATCAACAGCAATGGACAAAGGGAATGACCTTCAAGGACAGTTGGAAGGGCCCCAAGATAATTATCAGATGAAAAGAAATTTAAATCTGGGGAAGATCTGTCGAATCAAACCAGATCAACTTTAATTCATCACATGCACAGTCATACATGGTACGAAATGCAGTGAAATGTGTATGTGACCACTCGCAACCGTAGGTAGTAGGGCAAGAGAATAGTATAGACAAGGAGGGAGAACAAGTTAGGGAATGGTTGAGAGAGGTAGATTATAGGAATACTTTATAATCCTGGGTTTTTTGTGGTTTGGTTTAGGGTCCGTATTGCCTGTGGGAAGTAGCTCCTCCTTAGTCTCTCTCTGTTGACTTTCAGGAAGTGGAGGCGTTTTCCTGACCACATCATAGCAAATAGTCCATTGTTGGGGTGGCTGGGGTCCTTCATTATTTTCCTGGCTGTAGTTTGGCATCATCTGTTGTAGATGGAGTGCAGTTCAGGGAGCTTAGTGCGGATGATACACTCTGCTATGTGCACCACCCTCTGTAGGGCTCGCCTGTCCTGTATGGTGCTATTCCAGAACCATGTGGTGATGTTGCCTGTCAGGATGCTTTCTACTATACAGGAGTAGAAATTTCGGAGCACTGTTGGGGGCAGTCTGAAGTCTTTCAGTCATCTGAGGTGGTATAGGCATTGTCGGGCCTTTCTCACCATGGTGTTGATGTGTCGGGTCCATGTTAGGTTTTACGAGATGTGGACGCCTAGGTATTTGAAGCAGTCCACTTTTTAGAAAAGGAATTGTCTTTTTTTCACAATCAGTATTGGTTTACACCAAGAGTACGAATTCTCTTACTAGATTTCTGTAAGTGCAGTATTTATTGTGAGTTTGCCATTTCGCCATTGATAGACTATTGTTGACTTTCAGTTGTTCTATTTAAATTCTGCATCTGTTTAATCATATAGTATTTTACTTCTTTATTTTTTTGAACCAGACTTTAATCGCAACGTATAAATCAGACCCAATAAATTTATCTGCATTTTCTGTGAGAAACTTAATCAGATCTCAAACTTAATCAGAACTCTTAGAATGCCACTTTGTTTTCGTAATTAATTTTGGACTGCAACTGTTGCAGATACTGAAATGTATTTACTTCTCACTATTTTGAAGAGAGACTCTTGAAGGATTTCATCTTTTTCTGATTAATAATTTTCTTGCAACCTACATGAATTATTGTCTCTTCACTAATCAGTTTTTATACGTTCTTCTTCATGCAAATAAATGATATCATGATAAAAGATGATAAATATAGAATTAATTCTTTTTTTTTCTATTTATCCATTGCTTTCAAAACACTGTTGAAATAATTCCTTAAACAATGGATTTTTTTAACATTTTGATTTTTTTTTAAATTAATCACATCAGACTTGTGAAAATTGCCCTGTTCCTTCCATCAAAGCAGTTTAGCTTTAAAAAAAATACTATAATCCCATCTATTTTCAAAGTTCAGCAACTAGCTTGGTAGTACAGTTTAAAATTCGATGCTGCTTCCAAATCTTATAAAATCTTGATCTTTAACACTGGGTATTTTATTAAGCCATATAAAATGGAATGATAGTGACATGTTGAATAGTGGAATTGAAACAAATGTTGTAAGTGTGCCTTAAAAATTGGGGCGAGGAAGGCATAAATGCTGTGACAATGTTGAGAAATGGTGAGACTGGGTGTAGATGACATAATGGAAGAAATATTAAAACATGGATACAATCTGTTTGTAGCCGCTCAACTCGTTTAATTAGCATTATTGTTCCCCCAACCAAGGCAAAAGTGAACACACAGGGACTAGTTTCAGTGTGAAATAATAGAAAATACTTATAGCTCTGGTTTTAGATTTTGGCATTGGTTTGTTCTCCAAGCTTGTTTCAGTTTAGTTCCTGAACGTTTCATTATCAGACTAGGACACTAGGTTATGACCACAATTGATCCCAAAATTGCTAAGCGAGACAGTTGCTAAGTGAATTTTGCCCCATTTCACGATCTTTCTTGCCAAGTTATTGAGTGAATCACTGCAGTCGTTAAATTAATAACACGGTTCTTAAGTGAATCTGGCTTCCCCATTGAATTCAGTTGCAAAAAGTCGCACGAGGTGATCGCATGATCCCGGGACACCGCAAACTGTCTTAAATACGTGCCAAAAGTCCAAATCTTGATCACGTGACCATGGGGAATGCTGCAGTGGCTGTGGAAAGTATGAAAAATGATCGTGCCACTTTTTTTCCCCAGTGCTGTTGTAATTTCAAACAATCACTGAACAAATGGTTGTAAGTTGAGGACTCTGTACTCTGAGAATTTCTATGGAAGAGCCTTCTTATTTCTCTTTCTTTTGACCAAATGATCCAAGCTTTGCTCTCTCAACCTTTGCCCTCTGGGAGGCAGCCCCTCCCTTCTGTGAATCCAGGTTACATTCCACCACAGTCACTCTTTCTCGGCCCAATGTATCTATTTCCAGAAACCAAATGGGAGGAAAGCACATTGTATATGTTGTAAAGTGCCCAGAGGACAGTGTAAACATTTAATCAAACAAACCAATGTTGCCTTGAGCTTCTGAATAAAGGGCAGAGGACCAGAAGCGTCCACAGAGAGGAGCTGACCTCTACAAGAATGGGCGCCCTGCGTCAGAATCTAAACCCCGCCTCTTTTCTACAAGCATTTGCATACCCGCCATCTTGCAGAATTTAACTTCCATGGGCCTTTCCTGTATTACTTCTTTTCTTATACAGGTTGCCCATGACTTACAACAATTTGATTTTGGGATCAAAGTCACAAGAGCACTAAATAAAAATGACTTGTGACCTTTTTCACACACTTACAACCATTGCAGCATCCTCATGGACACGTGGTCCAAAACACCGATTCGTGTTTGGTGACCGTTTGCAGCATCCCGGGGCCACGCAATCCCCCTTTTGCGACTTTCTGACAAGCAAAGTCCATGGGAAAAGCTGGAACGCTTAACAATTCAATTCAATCCTTTATTGTCAAATGTGGTGAACATGTGGTGCGGCGAAATTGAATGGTGTTAATGAACGTAACAACTGCAGTGATTCCCTTAACAACTGTGGCAAGAAAGGTCATAAAACGGGGCAAACTCTGAAAAAAGCTTCAGAAAGTCTAGTTGCCTCTTGAAAAAAAGCACGTCGGGGACAACCATGACCCAGATGACCGAGAATCTCCATAGAGGAAAAATGGGGCGAAATTCACTGAACAACTGTCTCACTTAGCCAGAAAATCTTTGGGCTCAATTGTGGTTGTGAGTCTATTATTGCCATTCTTCTTGCGTGCAGAACTGCAAGCATGAGGGAGACCCATGCCCGTGGTTGAACGAAGGGAGGACTGGGCTGCACAGAATTTTAAATGGGGAGGTGGGCCCATGGCGGAACTCTTCCACTCCTCCCCTTAGCAGCCCTTTACGTACCATAGCACGGCCTGGTTGTCACCGGCCTGCGGATCTGAATCAGGGCGGATGATTTACTGCAAAATGGCTTATAAATTGAAGTAGAAAGTGTTTTGCCGAGGTGGCAGATTTCAAGCTTCGCACCCATTTGTCACCCAGCATTTCCCTTTGTGTATGGAACAGGAATTAATTAGGCTGCACTGCGGGGTGAAAAAAAAAACCCCAACTTTATAGCCATAATTTATATCGGATGGCTTTCTTTCTTTTCTTTTTTTTAAAGAGGCAGTGTCGCTTTGTTTAGGCTTTAAAACCCTTGAGAGCAGAGGGGCTGTCCACATCACACACACACACACACACACACACACAAGCCCCTCTTGAATACAAATTCAGCCGGCTGCGCTGGGTGGTTCTTTAAGAACAGGCCGTTGTGGGTCAATTGGAAGCTAATCATTGGATTTACACATTGTTTCCCTTTGAGGTGGCGTTATATGTACTGTATGTGGGCCGGTCATTGTAATCGTGTGTACCTGGTTTATTCAACAGCCAGGGTTAAGACAAAACCATGGCTTGGCAGAATACAGGAATCCCATATATATAAAGTTGAACCGGATTTTATGCTACGAGGAAGGCTCGGCTACATCTCAGCCCTTGTGGAGGAATGGCCTCGGTTTATAACCATCGAGAGCGGGAGACGGGATGGACACCTCCTGCAGCACTTTGCTGGCCAAAACGGGGCATGTGGTTGTCCCTTGCCCTCCACCTCCAGCCCCCGTGCTCTGTTTTGGCCTGCAAAGTGTTTGCAGGAGGCTGTCCAGGTCAAAAACGGGACACATGGGGGCCACACACGCCCCCCCAGCCCAATTTTGGCTCCCATAGGTACTACGGGCCAGATCTTTGCTATTTCCAGACCAGCCCCATGGGCCAGATTTAAGCACCCTGTGGTCAGGGCCACGCCATGGGCCTTGAGTTTGACACCCCTGGTCTAGACAGTCACTTAACTGAAATGATATAGATTAGTGGTGGCGAACCTTTTCGTTACCGAGTGCTGAAAAGTAGTGCTTTGTGTGAGCGATCCACATTTGCATGTGTGCTGCATGTGCAACCGCACCATCTGCACATGCATGCAGCTTTTGCACATGCAATGCATGTGTACTGCACGCAGGCACTCGCACACACATGAGCAATTGCGTGTGCATGGGCAGGAGAGCTCCGAAGACTAGCTGGATTTCCTGCTGCAATCGCTTGCATGCACAGCGGAGGCCCAAAGACCAGCTGGATCTCTGCAATCGTGCATGCGTAATCGCATGTACATGCTCAGCTGGAGGTAAGTTGGCCGACAGCTTGTGTACCCAGCAAGATGGCTCTGCATGCCACCTGTGGCACCCATGCCATTGGTCCGCCCTCCAGGGTATAGATATTCCTGCTTGAGCAGGGGTTGGACTAGAAGACCTCCAAGATCCCTTCCAGCTCATTCCATTCCATTCTATTCTATATTATTTTTATTCGATTTTATTCTCAACCGTTGGAAGTTAGGATAGCACTTAAAAAAGTGACTTATAACCAGTCCTCCCACTTACAAACATTACAGTGTCCATACGATCCCGTTCTCAAATTTTGGATGCTTGGCAACCAGCATGTATTGCACAATTGTTGCAACATTCCTGGGTCATGTGGTCATCCTTTGCAACCTATCTCAGGGGGCTTCCGACAAGCAAAGTCATTGGGGAAGCTAGATTCACTGAAGAACCAGGATGATTTGTTTAAAGACCATGTCAAAAAAGAAAGATCATACAGCAAGGTGCAACTTATTTAAGAATTCCACCCCTTAGTGATGGAAGTTCTAGTCTGAATTGTAGCCATACGTCAAGAGCTACCTGAATTATAAATACAGCTTTTTTGACCGAAGTTAGAATCCTAATGTTCTATATAAATACAGGTAGTCCTCAACTTTCAACCACAATTGAGCCCAAAATTCATATTGCTAAGCAAAATTAAGTGACTTTTGTCCCGTTTTATGACTTTTCTTGCCACGGCTGTTAAGTGAATCACTGCAGTTCTTAAGTTAGTAACACTGTTAAGTGAATCCGGCTTCCCCATTGATTCTTCCCCATTGATGCGACCCTAGGACACTGCAACTGTCATAAATTAGTCAGTTGCCAAGCGTCTGAATTTTGATCACGTGACTCTGGGGATGCCACAACATAAGCATGAAAATCGTTCATATGTCACTTTTTTCAGCGCCATTGTAACTTTGAATGGTCAGTAAGTGAACTGTTCGTAAGTCGAGGACTACCTATACGGTGACTGACCTCCATTAAATGATAAGAGTTCTCTTGTCTAGATGTGTTTGACTATAACTTGCATTATTATCTCTTTCCGCCTTTTTTTCCAGTTGCGTCTTCTTTTCTGATATTCACATATCCCTCCCTTTTGGTTTTAGCTTCCTAGTTTGCAGATTTATCCATTGCAAATTCCTTTATTTATACGGGCATTCCTCAACTTATGACCACAGTTGAGCCCAACATTTCGCTTGTTAAGTGAAACATTGGTTAAGTGAGTTTTTCCCCCTTTTTACAATCTCTCTCGCCACTGTTGTTAAGTGAAGCACTGCAGTTGATAAATTAGTAACTGGGTTGTTAAATGGACTTTGCTTCCCCCATTGCTTGTGAGATGGTAGCAAAAGGAGATCATGTGATGTTGGGACACAGCAACGGTCATAAGTATGAACCTGTTGCCAAGTATTTGAATTTTGATCACATGAACATGGGGATGTCGCCACGGTCTTCACGGTAAGTCATGGTTTTCAGTGCCATTGTAACTTTGAATGGCCACTAAATGGACTGTTGTAAGTCAAGGACTACCTGTAACAAAGGCTTTCACATCCCCTATTGCTTGATGCTTACCATGGTTGCAGCTTCCTGGGGTCATGTGATTGCCATATGTGATTTTTGTCAGTATATGAGAGTTCATGACTTGAAAGAAACATGTTAACAAAGTCAGCCAATGGGAGTGGTTTGGAAACTGAAACAATTTCTCCTGGAGACAACAAGTCTGGGCATGGTTTAGCTCTGCAACTCAAGAAACTGAAACTAGTCTGTGCATGCTGCTGCTCTGAACTGAAACGGAAACTCCTGTCCACTGCTTGTGTTTTCTTCTCTCTCTCTCTCTCTCTCTCTCTCTCACCTTGAAAGAGCTTTTGGTATCCTATACTTCATGTTATATTATATATAAAGAGAAGATATTGGATCCTGCTGAGTTCATTTACTTGTGTGTGCTTCTAAATGTGATTGCTGCTGCAAACTCTTGACAATTTTCCCAGCCAGCTTCTGACAAGCACAATCAATGGGGGAAAGCTGGATTTTTTTTAATGACCACATAATTCACTTAACAACTGCAGTGGTTCACTTAACAACTGGGGCTAAAAGGTCGTAAAATCGGGCCCAGCTCCCTTAACAACTACTTTTGCTTAGCAACTGAAATTCTGGTCCCAGTTATGGACATAAGTCGAGGCCAACCGTACCAACCTACCTCTCTTAATGTCTCTCTCGCACCCAACCTTTTTATAACCAATAGGAGTCAAAGCTAGCAATCTCGGCTTGATTTGCCCATTAAAGAAACCCATTAATTAAACATTTCACTCCACAGTATGTTCCCTCCAGGATCCCTCTTATTCTTCTTCTAGAAAAAGAGTACCGGAATGCTCGATTCTCTGTTGGGCGTTGATCGTCAACTCTCTGACTGCACTGATCTTTTTATGTGTGTGTGTGTTTTTTTAATAATAATCTTGTTTAATTTCCATTGGGCTATGTTGATTCTGTGTTCTTTCCCTGGCTGTGATTTCCAGCCAGAAATGTAATCTTGGCTTTTTAGGAAAGAGAAACTAGGAACACAGGCTGTATACGGGGTGGGACCAGTGGTGGAATTCAGTTTTTTTACTGTAGGTTCTGTGGGCGTGACTTGGTGGGCGTGGCTGGGGGAGTCATGTGACTGGGTGGGCAGTTTCCAATAAAGATTAGGCTAGAAACAACACCAGAATGTTTCTTTTTCTGCCTTCCTTACAGGATTAACTCTGTAAAGTGGGAAAAAAACAAAAGGAGATTTCTTCTAACTAGCAGTTCTCTGAACTGCTTAGAAAATTTACTAGCGAACCTGCTAGAACCTGCTGAATTTCACCTCTGAGCAAACTCTCCCATGCTACTTCTAGAAAGTATTACAAGATGCCTTTAAATTTCCAAAAAGGTGTTCTATCCCCTATTGAATTTCACTGCATAATGTACTCAAAGATTAAAAAATGGTGAGGGGGGGGGCAACAATTAATCTTTAGAGCTTAGCACTATATCTTCTTGATGCAATAACACTTTGATTTCTCCATCTAGAGCTCAAAGAAGATTTTGACCAGTGGGATAATCTTCTGGAAGGCATAGGCGACTTGGTGGTCCCGGATAGTCCCTTGGCGAAGTCTAGCTTGTAGGCAAGAAATATCTCTCCCCAAATTGTTTTGGGGCATCTTCTGGATTTGTTTTTTGCTTCCTTCCTTTTTGAGGGGATGGAAAACATCTTTGATATAAAACAGCTCTCCAGATGTTGGACATTCTGCAGAATTGCTCTTCATGATGATGGACATGTTGCTGAGACCTCCTGCTATGAAGGCTTCACTTCTTTAGGAAGCATCTGCTGCCTAGAAACATTTGGAGTTATTACCTTAAATGTGCCTCACCTTCTACCAGGACTACAGCAAGAGCTTAAGAAAAAGATGAATCTAAGAGTGAGTGTCAAAATTGAAATGATTGGGGTGGGGGAGATATAATCTTCAGGGAAATCTGCTTGCACTTTAAAATAAAATATAGCAGGAAAACCACTGTCTAGAATCCGCTGTCTTGCTCTCCTGATGGCATCCTTTTCCAGTTTGCTTTCCGAGAACCAGAAAAGGAAGAACTTGTTGTTAGTTGCAAAGTCATGTCCAATCCATTGCGACCCCATGGACAATGTTCCTCCAGGCCTTCCTGTCTTCTACCATCCCCTAGAGTCCATTTAAGCTCACACCGACTGCTTCAGTGACTCCATCCAGCCACCTCATTCTCTACCGTCCCCTTCTTCTTTGGCCCTCCATCGTTCCCAGCATTACGCTGTTCTCCAGTGAGTCCTTCCTTCTCATTAGGTGGACAAAGTATTTGAGTTTCATCTTCAGGATCTGGACTTCTAAAGAGCAATCGGGGTTGATTTCCTCTAGGACTGACCAGTTTGATCACTTTGTAGTCCAAGGGGCTCACAGGAGTCTTCTCCAGCACCACAGTTCAAACCAGAGGTGAAATTCAGCAGGTTCCAGCAGGTTTGCTAGAACCGGCAGTAAATTTTCTAAGCAGTTCAGAGAACCGGTTGTTAGAAGAAATCTCCTTTTGTTTTTTTCCACTTTACAGGGTTA
>JANHFJ010008668.1:47401-58130 GCA_032468195.1 Cerberus rynchops
CTCATGGGAGGGGCAGGGTGGGAAAGGGTGGGGCCAGCCAGAGGTGGGATTTTCCAATTCACTGAACTGTGCAGATTCTTAACATCCAAACTAGTGCGAACCAGCAGCAGCCCACCTCTGGATCAATTTATGTTGGAATCTGGTAGCCTATACATCTAAGAAATGTATATAGAAAAAGTAAGTAATTAGGATAATATGGCACAAAGGCAAATGTTGCTTTAGGCTTTTTAATTAAGATTAAAATTATCATGCAAATTTGTAGATTTATTAGTTCCACTTGAATGAAATTTGTTCCAAGCTGTGGCATCAGATTGTACCTTTGTGCAGAAATGGAAGACAGCATAACATCTGTCTGTGGGTATCTCCTGGATTTGAATTCATTTCAGCACAACTGATTAATTCATCTGGAATTTGGAAAATTGAATTTTCAGCTAATCTCAGTTCTTGGTGACTTTATGGACATGTGTATGTCATTTGTTGGCAGTAGTAGAGAAGTGGATTGTCATTGCCAACTTTCAGTTTTGTTTTCTTTTTTCATTGTTTATGAATGGCACAAATACTCCCAGACCTGCTCAGTTTCTGAGTTTGGACCAGGTCAGCCAGCCAACTGCTGAGATTTAACCGGCATAATGCCAGGAAAAAATAGTTAAATAAAATAATAGGTATATTCTTTTAGAAGATATTTGTTCAGGATAATGTTTATATTTTAAACAATTTTAAAAATTGTCAAAAAAATAAGTATTTCTGAGAAAGGATCCTGTAGTTATTTTGAGCTTAGGCTTCCACCAAGCTTATTCATGTCTTTAAATTTGCTCCAACTCCTGATTTTTCAGCAGAAGATTCAGAAATCCTGGGAGTCTTCTACAAAATGGCATGCTGAGCAACTGGATATTTTTTTTCTCCTGTCAACAAACAGCTGACTTTGTTGCCAAATCTGGTTCTTTGAAATGACCAAAGACAACCTTCAGAAGACCATGTACTTATCTGGAAGAGTAGTAGATAGTTTCAATCTTGGTAAGAGTAGTTGGGTCTTCATCTTTTCCTATCAATATTTGTTTTTTAGGCATGGTTATAAACAGCACACTTTGGTTTTTTTACTTTTTACTTTCATCTTCAGGTTGAATGTGGATTTCTTTTATATCCCCTTGCTAGACTGGGAACTTTTTTACTTGTTGTATTGCTTTCTTTGGAATTACAAAACAATGCCACATAGAAGCAAAGATAATACAAAGGCTTTCTCCTTGGTAGTGATTTTGCATTTTACTAGTTTTTAAAATAATTTTGTTTTTTTATTTCTCTTTTTATTTTTGGTCTTTTTTCTTTTCTCTCTAAAGAGATGGGGATTTGTTATAGAACATCTACTTTTTTTTGCCCTTGAGAAGAATTACCTATGGTTTTGTTGTGAAAGCCTGTCTATAAAAGAAATTTGGATTATATTAAAAATGAAAACAACAATAAAGCCAGATCAATGTAATGCCTTCTTGGAAGCCTTTGAAAAAAATGCTTTTCAACTTATGACCTCTGAATGAAAATTTACACAAAAGGTTTGATAATTTAATAACAGTCATAAATCAACCTAAGGATGATCTTTAGATGCAAGTAATAACAGCTAAGTCAGACTTGTAGTTGGGTGGATTGGAAGTCAATTTGCTGCTAACAGAACTGAAGAAGGATTTGGGGGGGGGATTGTGGGCTCATTGGGGAAGGTTGAAAAGGGGCTTCAATTTAAAAGGCTTAGAGATGGCAATATGGATCAGTGATGAACTAGACTGTTTTAAGAAAACTGATAGAGATTATGAAATAATCTATATTCAATCAGAAGATAACTTTTAAGATATGTTGTGAATCAATGTGTATGAAAACTTTCTGAACAAGTGCTGCAGAGATATTTATAACAGATCTATCACTTTGGGGAGTGAGATGCAATTGTTTAGGAAGATACCAGTTATAATTTAACGGAAAAGTGTTATTAATAAGAATGAAGTTATTGAATCCTAGACTGATCAGAGATAAGGATTTCAGTGGTTTATGGTAAACTAGAAGCCATTGTGGACTTTCTACGTCTAATAAGATTAACAGAGGGATGTGAGGTTTAGTTTTATTGTGGGTTTCACCTGTTAACTGTTTTCTTTTACAATAAATGGATGGTAGACCAAGTAGCTGAATAAATAGAGCTGCAGAAGGTTATAAATTGTAGACCTGTTTTGCATGGGGTGAAATTATTATTGTTAAGACATCAATTAGTATTCAGCTAGGGGGGACAATATACTGTATGTATATGTTTGCTTTTTCTATGCATATTTTGTCCTGCTTAGTTTTGGCTTTGTTTGTTGTTTCTTCTTTTTGATAGTTTGTATTTTAACTTTGGAAATAAAAGAAAAAAAAGATTCAGAGATCCTTATATGCAAACATCCATCCCATCTGGGAATATAATAATACAATAATAAAACTCTTCTTTTAAAGCCTAAAACTCTTCTTTTAAAGCCCGTAAATAATTAAACCAAAATTACTGTCCTTCTGCAATCTAGTTAAGACAATACAGTAAATCACAGAATTGTCACCGTACAAATTGAAGAAGAGATTTCCTAGGTACTAGAAATCACTACATTTGACATTCTCTGTCCACATTCAATCTATATTTTCACAGCAAGGCTTTAGCAGTCAATAATGCCATATCTTAATGCTAGTTCCATAGGAATAGCACATTTTCACCAGGCTATTTTCAGAAATGTGTCTTGACTTGTGAATTGATCAAAAAAATTGAAAAATTGATCAAAGCAGAGGGAAAATTGCTTTACACGATTCATCAGGGGAACAATAAAACAACTACTCCTTTACACTCTTGAAGTATAATGGTATTTTTTCACTCCGGGGAATAGTTAATGTTGGTAATGTGTTCTATAAGAGCATGATCCAGAGGACACTAAGCACTCTGAAGTCTCATTTATTTTAACAAGAGAGCCAGTAAAAATATTCTTTCCTATCATATACTGGTATTGATGGGATTTTAATAGATGGTTAATTTAAGGTGGGTCATATCCTATATGTGTCCTTTTACATATTGCTCTTTACAATATGCAAATTCTAGTTCTTATAAATCAAAGCCTAATTAACTTTCTACTGGTATTCATACAATGTTCCACAAACTATGAATCCTAAAAGGTTCCAAGGACACGGTGCATACCAGGTTTAGTTCCCTTTTGAAGTAGACCGTTGGAGATTTATTGTATTATATAATGTTGTGCATAACAGTCAGCAGAAAGTCAAAATCATCACAGGATGCATTTCCAGAGAGAGAACATTACGATTGCAAACTTCTTTTGACTTACAGTGTACAAACTGAGCTTGGTATCATATCCTAAAACTATCATTTAAACTATATTTTATCTGACATTTCTTTAACATTTCTTTTTTTGGCTTAAGAATCATTTACAGTCATTTTAGTTATATTAAATTCTTTTCCAAACCCATCCTGGACTCACAACACTATTATAGACAGTGAACATCCTGGGATTATTCCATACAATATTTTGATATGAATATATACAGCACTAAAATGTGATAAAGTGAATTTCTCTTCCTCCAACCTATTGCTACAATCTAGAATGTTTATATTATTATTACATTGGAAATAAAATCTGTACAGTACATTTTGAAAAATGTTCCAATTTTTTCATAATCCTGTACAGGGAAACATATTTGTGAGGTCTCATATTCATACATGCTTCATGTGCTTAGGACTTGTGAATATTTACCAGACAAATCCTTGGACAATCCTTTTGTCTCACAAAGGGAAGTAAAAAACACATAACTGAAAGCCAAAAGCTGAGAAACAAAAGCCATTTAAATACCATAAAGCATTTTGGTTCTTTCTTACAGTATTCTGATAAAATGTATAGTACAATATGCTGAACATTCTATATACTGTAACTTATTAAGATTCCTCGTGTGTTTCTTTCCTCTATTTTGAGGCTTATCACTTTTTATTGCTCCTTCTCACAATGTCAGGAGTCATAGTTTATGTATAAAATATCTTCGATCCTATATGTATATCCATTTTTTCCAAAGGTTCATGAAAACTTAAGTAACAGGGATATCTAACACATGTATCTAAACATAGTAACAATACAATCAAAATATAAGGTATACTAAATTCTTTAATCCCTAATTATGAAAAGAAAGGAACAAAGCAATAAGGCTTAATATTTGAAAAGTAAAACCTAGAAGAAGAATTAAAACATCAAAGAGAACTGAATAAGAGAAAGTACAACTCTCTAGGCAGGAAATTCCAGTCTGGGTTCAGACTGTGAAAAAGGTAAATATACTTTTATTGCTCTGTGTTCATATATGACCAGCAGTGCCTGGGATCGGTATAGTGGTGTATAAATGATTTGGGATGGAATATCCTTTTTTATGCTGTGCTCTGCAATGAGCTAGTAGTGGCTATTAGGATCTGTTTGATGTTAAGAAAAATTTGCAATGTGAATGGGCTCTGGAAAATACAGCCTGTTCTGCCTCCTCATTTCATGTTCATTGTAAACTAATTATGATCTCAGAAAGCCTGATAATTTTTCATGATTGTTACAAGGTGGATTCTCAATGTACAAGTTACAGTTCTCAACAAGATTATAAAAGTGTATCAGGACAATTATAATAATTGAATATGGTTTATGCTGGGGGAAACTGAGAGGTGTTTTGAATAATTTGCTTTAGTACAAAGGATCACAATTATGCTGTATAGTTAAATTGCACAAATAAATCAGAATGTTGGTGGGTTTTTTCTAGTAGCTTCACATTTTTTCACTGCAATTAGAACTATAGACCAGATTTCTATAGGGAGGGAATCTCTAAGAATTGGGAAGGTGATTAAAAATGCCTCCTTCTGTCTTCTCAGATGACAATTTTCTATAGATGGGATCTGGTGGGAGTTGCTTCTCTTGAATCTGACCCAACAGACAAATAAGTGATCCCCTTGGATAAACCAGCCAAGAACCATGTAGGGTCTTAAAGATGACATCTAACACCTTGAATTGCACCAAGAAACCAACTATCAATTAGTGTAGCTCTTGAAACAATTGGGTCGCTGAGTATCTGGATATACCCTTCACTGTCTAGTTCACCTCATTTTGTACCAACATGTTATCTTTTGAAAGTTTTCCAAAGACAGCCTCATACACCTCTTATTACACCAACTCAAGTAAGAGGTCACAAATTATGCATGATTATGAGCAGGTCCTTTAAATCCAGCAATTGCTTCAGGTGGTACTCAAAAAGCTCTCCTGGACACAGCTGCCATTTGTTTTATTGAGCAGTTGTTGTGAAGAGGACCCTATGGTATAATCAGATCAAGTGCCTTAGTTATGCTTATTCCAGTGGTGACCAAGGTCTTGATTAAACTGCCCACCAGATTCTCAAGACACTTCTCAAACATCCTCTGAGAGCCCAAAGGATCCATAGGCACCTGGGACAAACTGATCTAATGGGATCTTCCACAGTATGGAAGGAAGTCATCATTAATAGTAAGCAGTGAGTAATTTGTCCATATCTGGTTAAGTTCAATACCTGCTCCTCCTACTCTTTTAGATCATATTGTATCTGCCTCAAGGCAAAAACAGATCTAGTATTTGATTTTTTATAAGTTGAGTAAAGTTTATTAAAGAATTAAAAAAACAAAAAACTATAAAAATAAACTATAAACCCTCTCCTCAATCCACAAACACACATGGCAACAACACACAGTCAAATAAGTGGGCTCTATCCCATGCTGGGTTCCCCAAGCCCAGTGGTAAAATCATGTCTTTAGGCCTTACAAAATAATTTCAAAGTTGAGGCCAGTCTAATTTCTGAAGCACTGATATTCCAAAGGGAGGGAACCACCACAGCCCTTCTGCTGGGTTCCATCAGATGTACGTCCTTAGGAGACAGGACCTGCAACATTCCTTGACTTCCTGCTCTAGTGGATTGTGTGGATGTGAGCGGCAAGAGAGGGCCCCTCAAATAATCTGGTCCCAAGTCATGAAGGGCTTTAAACCCTTGAACCAACACCTTGAATTTCACCCAGAAGCAGCCAATGGAGGTCCCGCCCTGAGGTCTGCACAAAACACACAAGCCTTTCACTGCATATCGTACCATGTATGGCTGTGTATGTGACAAATAAAATTTGAATTTGAAAAAAATTGAAACCATGTGGGCTGCTACATTTTGAACCAACTGGAGCTTCCAGATACTTTTCAAGTATATTATGCAATAATCAAAATGGGAGGTGACTAGGGCATGAGTGACTGTGAATAGGAATTATTGGTACTGGAATGGGCATAACTGGCACACAACCCACAGTTGTGCAAAGCCCTCCAGGCCATGACTGCCACCTGCTCTTGGAATTAATTGTAGTACATGATGTGAAAGTTGGACCATCAGAAAGACTGGGGAAAGAAAATGGATGTATTCAAATTCTGAAGTGCTGGAGAAAATTGTTGAGAACAGATAATTCAGTACTAGATTTTGTAAAACTAAGCTATTCACTAGAAACACTAATAATGAGGCTAAACCTTAAATATTTTGCTAGAGCACAAGTCATTATAACAGACCTGATGTGAGAAAAATTAGAACAATAGAAAAAAAAGACCCACAGAATGCAAGATAGCTAGATATAATTACTGATGACACAAGCAGAGGCTTACCAAAAAAAATTCAAAGAAGTTACCAAGAGACAATCCAGGTGAAATTATATCCGTCTGTTTGCAAAAAAATAAAATAAAAATCACAACAATAACAGATAAATGTTATACATAGATAATTCCAGATTATAACAACTAACTAAAATTAATTTTCCTTTCTGGAATCTCTGATATATAAATGATGAACTTCGGTTTAAATCACATTGTCCCTACCATTGGCAACAACAGATAAGAAGTGGCATTTTGATATTTCAAGCAGAAAGTTCAGATGGCCACACAGTTGCATGCTCACACACAAAGACCCACCACATGTCATTCATGTATATATCATGCACAGATAATAGTTTGCTCATTTATGGATTGAAATGTGTGCATTCTGATGGGAAATATCTCTAAACTATTAGGAGATTGGATGTGGATAAATGATTCCATTTCCCCCAAACATTTGTTTTTCATCTCCCTCAGGGTAGAATTTATTGCAATGTAATTTAATCTAGCATTTCCAACATCATTAGCTAACACATTTTACATTGATTCTTCCAGAATATCAAGTCCTGATGGACAGTTTACATTTTCCAACAGTTCATTGTCTGTTGAACCTTAGAAATAAAATAGAGTCAAATTAAGACTTGAATATTGCATGCTATGATTTGGTTTATATCCTTGTATTACAAAACTGAGCAAAAGTAAATGATGATTGTACTGAATTGTTTATGGTTTAATAAACCTTTGTCAAATGTATGCCAATTCCTGATTTCTGTATATAGATATTTGCCTTACTAATTGTCCAGCTCATTTATCCTTTACGTTGAACATCTGGCTATAACTTTTGTAGGTTCAATATCAAAAGTATATTAATTTATATTACCCACATTCTCATGATGAAACTAAAATGATCATAGTAACATATTTTCAGCATTGGAATTACAAGTAATAACAATATGTTTGGTTACATATACTTAGTTGTTTGCTTTATAAACTGATTGGGTTTATAAAACAAAGATAGATTAAGAGTTTTTCAGAAAAGAGAATGTTTGTAGCTCAAGATTAAATTGTGGAGTCCTTGGTGCTCTTTGAGCATGGTTGTTTTTTGCAGATGTTTCATTACCGAACTTGGTAACATTATCAATGTGCATCACTGTTTTTCTCAAATAACATAAGATTGATCACAAAAATGGTCACTTGTTTGCTGCCATTGCATAAAAATTCCCTATGAGGGTGATTCTAAATTTGATAGATAAAATCAATAAAATAAAATCTAATATGCATAGGTTTCAGAACAAAAGATTTCAGTTGAACATTAGGAATTATGGTCTTTCCTCTCTGTAGCTTGTCAAGCAGAAGCTGATCTCTGGGGGATATTTTAGCTCTGAAATATCTTCCTCGCTGAGGAGGATTCTCCAAGGCTCTTTCCAATTCCATGATGTACAGTATGTAATGAGCTAACTCCACATACAAATGGCTGTTACATATAACATTTAAATAGCTTTGTCAGTTTTTTGTAGCCTCGTACAGCAAAATGAACAATGCTGAATAGCAAAAGAAACAAAAGACAACACCTACATACAACCTAACCCACTGTGTTCAACTCTGTCAACCCTATGCAATACAATACTTACCAATAACACTATGCACTGCCACATTACTCCTGCAGTGAATATATCAATTCAAACAATAACATCATGAATGTTGTGATGACAAAAAAAAAAAGTGTTGAGACTTTGGAAAAAGTTCTGAGAAGAGCAACTAAGATGATCAAAGAGCTGGAGACTAAAACATATGAAGAATGGTTGCAAAATTTGGGTTTGGCTATTCTAAAGAAAAGAAGAACTAGGGGTATCATGATAGCAGTATTCCAATATTTGAGGGGATGGCACAAAAAAGACGGGGTCAAATTATTTTCCAAAGCACCAGAAGGCAGGACAAGATACAATGGTTGGAAACTAATCAGAGAAGCAACTTGCAATTAAGGAGAAACTTCCTAACAGTGAAAACAATTAACCAGTGGAACAGCTTGACTCTTCGGCATTTCATCCTTGGTGGTTTTTAAGAAAAGGCTGGACAGCCCTTGTTTGAAATGGTATAGGATCTCCTGTTTGAGCAGGGGGCTGGCCTAGAAAAGCTCCAAGATCCTTTCCAGCTCTATTCTATCACAAATTTCCCAAGAAAAAGGGTCATGATCCATTGGAAGGCACTCTGTCCACCAAGCCAATGCATGCAATGCGTCAAATCCATTTTACCATTTGTATGAAGGCAATAGTTATTTTTGCAAATGTTTTACTTTCCTACTTTGATGTTAGCTATAGATATCTATTGCTATTGAAAATGCTCTTTATTCTAAGCACTAAGCTTCATCCCAGTTTCTACGGCATGTAGAAAAATGGTTGTGTCAATATCCGATCAGAATAACATCATCAATCTTAATATATGAGCTCTGATCCTTAATTGAGACATAGTGTTATACAGGAAGTTTTCACTTACTGATAACAATTGGGATAGTAACCTCATCACTAAATTACATGGCTGTAAAATGAAATATCCATGACCGCATCTGACTTACAACACCAGTTCTTCCTGCGGTCATTAAGCTAATCATGTGGGGGTCATTAAGTGCAGCATTATGTGACTGTGACTTGCAACTTCTTGGTGGCATCTCCATTGACTTTGCTTCAGAAGCATGCTGTGAAGGTCACAAATGGCAATTTGATTTGGAACAGACATCAGAATTTGCCAGTGAAAATAGACTGAATTACTACTTAATACTTACAATAATAGCTTGTGTATTGGTATGCAGTACATGTGTGGTATGTGTACTGGCTTAGTCCATTTTATTACTCAAATTTCAGTAATTAAAAGAGAACACAGTCAAAATACAGAAAGCCATAGCAAAAACAATTCATAACAGGGAAGAAATATAATGTGCGCATGTGGAAGATTTTTCTTTCTAAAAGATATCAGCATAAGCATCCAGTAATTCTGCCTGGAGAGAGCTGCATTTTCACAAGCAAGTCAACCCAACCAAAGAAGCTTTGAATTACCTTGCTGATATGTCAGATGTTAGGTGGGACGAGTTTCATATCAGAACAGTTGACTGAGTTAACAGTTATACTGCTTCTCTGATTTTTTTTTTTAATGAAAACTAGTGAAGTACACAATTGCAGTGATGATGTTACCTAATTTTGGTAATGAAAGATGCAGAAGGGCAACAAAAGGCACTACAGAAAACAGTGTTGAAGTCAGAAACATTTTCTTCAATAGCTCAGCTAACCATAACTTCCAAACATCCCTCCCACTTCGAGCTTGTTGAAGACATCTAGCCACAGCATGAGTATTTCTGGACAAATCTACATTTTGCATTATATCTTGTTTCAGGAACCAAAGATATCTGCAGATTGGGGGTGTCCTCCCTCCCAAAATGGCAAGACGATGGTCACAACCAGATGATTAAAATACCATCCTTTTTTATGTGAGTCATATGAGCAGTGCATATCAAAAGGAATAAAGTTTCATTGAAAGAGTTGCTGTTTTGCCTGCATTCCACCTGCAAATACACCTGTAAGAAACCAAGATTTCTGTAGGATCAAAACTAAAATTAGAGCTTGTTTCTTTATAACACTGTCATAGAAGTTGTATATTAAACCAACCTGACTTTACAGCAATGTGTCTTTTCCCTATTTACTTCAACTTTGATTATATTTCATTATCATTTAATAAATGCAATAAGTGTAACAAAGACTCTAAATATCTTAAGTATTAACAATAATAAAACATAAAATTTCATGGACTAGAGCCCATTTTGTTGCATGCATCAAATCCAGGCAATTTCTCTTCTTTAAAAGTGAGAATGGATTTTAGGAGATTCTTAAGGAGTGGCAAAGAAATTTCTTACATGGGAGGAACTTATGATAGAAACAAGAAAGCAAGGGATTCTTTCTTCTGTGTGTGTGTCTGTGTGTCTATCATATCATCAAGCCACAGAGCTGAAGTGCCTCCGTGGGAATGATCCCTAAGCAACGGTGTCAAACTGGTGGCCCGCGGGTCAGATGTGTCAT
>JANHFJ010008668.1:82391-93419 GCA_032468195.1 Cerberus rynchops
ACCTATTTGTTCCAACAGGCCGGTCTGGCCTAGTACTATTAGTTGGGGGTTTTAAATCAGTTTTAAATTTTAATCTTCAATCGTTTTAAATTTTAGATTTTTAATTTTCGCATTAGGTTTTAATTGTGATCAGCCATTCAAATTAGTTAAATTTTAATTTGTTTTTAAACTGTTATTTATTCTGTGTTTTTTTTAGATGGCTGTACACTGCCCCGAGTCCTTTGGGAGAGGGGCGGTATAAAAATTAAATAAATAAAATAAAATAAATAATTCAAACTATGGGCTTTGATGCAACAGGCTGGTCCATTATTTCAACAAAACATCTGGAGACACATGTGGTCTATTGTATCAGAAGTCTGCCAAATGGGCAATCTGTTAAATTGAGGCTTCACTGTTTTGTATTCATTAGGGTTGGATAGTATTTTGAATTTGAAAGCAAAAAACTGCTTCTTTAAAGAAGCTGCATCATTCTCAAGAGTTGCACTATAATTACATCAAAGTATAACCTGTTTATAAGAATCACAGACAAGCACTATGTGGGGTGTCCCTGCATCTTTCTACATCTGTGGTCATGTATAGTCCTAATATTCATCACACCAAGGCAGATAAAGAAGAAAAAGTGTTGGGGAAAGCCAACATGATGAATATAACTGAGGAAGAGGAGGGGCTTCTGTAAGGAGCAGCAGAATTTATCCTGTTTGGGAAAATGGCATGGAGCAAGCCAACTTTCCTCAGATACCTGGTTTGAAATGTCAAGTTCTGAAGACAGAGGAGACTAGCAGTCAAATCACATGTAGAAGCAGGAACAACTAAACCAGCTTCTGTACTATGGACAATAGAATTTGAGAGTATTGTTTGTGATGGTAATTCAGTCCAATATAACATTTTGTGTTACATAGGTAGTATTTTTGACATTTTTCATCAGTATATATTTATGGATTTCAAATTCCCTAAACTCTCTCTTATATTTTTGGTTCTTGGTTTTGGGGGAATTTTTCTGTAAGCAGATGCTTCAGTGCAAATTTAAAATGGTAATGGGTTAGTATTTCTTTGTTTATTTGGCTCTATAGAGCCACCAAATCAGGAAATACTCAATGCAGCTTAACTGAAAAACTCAGTAATCAGATTACAAAACATATGAAAACTAAATTTTGCTAGGTGGAAATACTTCACAAAAATTATTTTAGTCATCGGTTTAGTCATCCTTCATCGGTCTTCACTCAGTGGAATCACAAAACATTTCAGTCAATTTGAAAAGCCAAAATTGGTCAATAAAAGGAAACATGTTATTCCTTTTCCATTATAATAATTAGTGTATAAAATGGCTAATTATTACAGCTGAAAAAAGAAGTAGAGGAAATTGAAAAAGAAAATATATAAAGGAGTTAATATAAAACATATGAGCACATTTCATGAGCAATTGCATTCTTTGCAAGAATGGAGTAGGCATTAGAATTTGGGGAATCTATATTGTTCTAATTTGAAAATCAGGTTCTTTGAACAAGAGTCAAGTTTAGAAAGCATGCATTTTGAAATTAATCTTGACTAGCAGAACTGAACTGTCTGTGGTTCTTATCCTGAATGCATATACACATACAATAAAAGATTACAAACAAATCAAGATAGCACAAAAAAAGCATTTTATTTCATGCCTTTTTTTAACAATGGCTAAATGAAATTTTAAAAATTGATTTGTAGTCTTTTAAATAGTTGGAAAAGTAGTTAGAAATCTGTAACTAGTTATATCTTATTCTGGTGAAAATCATTGGCTTCATGAGAATCATTTTTTCTCCCTATTTCCTTTGAAACATAAATATTTTTTAAAAACTTAATTTTATTTTGTATATTATCTATAATTTTTTAGGATGAAATTTTGACTGTCATCCGGAGAGTAGATGATAATTGGGCAGAAGGAATGCTGGGGGATAAAATTGGAATATTCCCTATTCTGTATGTGGAGGTAAGCTCAGATTATCTTTGTATTTCTTTGTTGAGAGAAAAAGCTTGATTGTTTTAATTTGTCATTTGATTTTTAGGGTGAAATCTATATAATTCTTCTGATGGTGAACACAAAGTGCAGGATTTTTCTGTTGCCCTGAGTTAAACACACACACACTCAGATAGCTCTGTCATCACAAATACACTTTTGAAAATTGTCAGAGGGTTTTCTGTGAAGAAGATACTGCTGATTTTAGTTGATCGTTTTGAGAAATATGAATTAACAAAGACAAAACTTCAGTTTGAAAGTTTAGCTTCAGTTATTATAGAATTGAATTCTCACTTGCTTGAAACTACATTTTTCTCTGCTGTTTTCCATTTCTATGAATATCTAGTATACTGAATTCTTCTCCTCTAATCCAGGTAGTTACTGCTTTTTGAAAACACAAGTTGCTAAACAAGCTAATCCTCTAATGCAGGGGAGTCAAACTTGATTTCATTGAGGGTGGCATCAGGGTTATGTTTGACCTTGGGAGGTTCGGGGGGTATGACCAGGGTGGGTGTGGCCAGCTCAATATCACTCGTGTTGGGGATCCCTGTGGTGGCCTGAGTGCTCTGCCAGTGAAAACAAGCTCCCAAGCTCCATTTTCAGCTGCCACGCCCTCCTGAAACCCTCTGCCAGTGAAAATGGAGCTCGGGAGCCCATTTTCACTGGCAGAAGCACCATGGGCTAGTCCTTCACTGTTTCCAGGGTGATCCTGTGGGCCAGATCTAAGTACTCCACAGACCAGATCTAGCCCCCGGGCCTTGAGTTTGACACCCCTGCTCTAATGGAATGATTTATTAACAGTGAGCTTCTTCTAAAAAATTCTTACTCATAGCAGCCTTTACAAATAAATCAAAGCTGTACTTGTAAGATATGACTGGTTGCCTGATAGTGCTACAATTTGTGGAAGCCCTAATTCACATTGCAGGGTCTCAACTTTTACTAGTATCTTGTACCAATACTTTTTTTAGTCAAACTGCATGCATAATTTCCACACCATTCAGAAGTTGATTTCTACAGTGCATAAGAAAACTTGCATGTAACAATGAAATGTGACAGATAAAGTGAATACTGGTAGTTTATCAGTTTATACTGAAACAACAATTTTGTTGATTGTGAATTTCAACATATGTAGTATAATGGTTAATATGCTGGAATGGAATGGGAAGATCTAATCATGATCTATTTATTACATAAGGTAATTTTAAGGCCGATCACTCTAACTCAAGACTGTTATAAGTATAAAACGAGTGGAAAATCTACATGCACAGCCTTCATCTCATAACATGACAGTTACATGTAATAACATATAAATAAATCTCTCAAAATAAATCCTTCCCACTGTTGTAACCCATCCTTCAGATATGTCACCACTCTTTTTGAAAGACCTGAAGGAAAATTAAAAAATAAAATAACTGTCTGTATATTCACAACAGCAGTACGGTATTCAATATTATGCAAAGCACCATAGATATAAATTCTTAAGTGACAACAGCTATAATTTTTTAAATTATGTTTTAGCAACTGTTATTGAAACATTGACTGCTTATGGTAGTGTAATGGCTGATGATGTTATATTCGTAATGTTAGATGGAGGCAGTTTATTTGATTAAATGATACACGGTGGGAATTCTCTGGCTGTTATGCTCCTGTTAATCAATGCACTAGGACTAAACTAATTATTGTAAAGAAATCTTCAGGGGATTGTTCAGTCAAAAATATTCTGAGAATTAAGGTGTGAAGTCTACTATTCATTCTAACTTGTTTTGGCAGTCTATAATGTCATTATGAAAGCGGGAACTTCACAAACATTTTAAAATTATAGTTCCTAGTTCATATTTTGCTTCTTTTAAGATCTGGGGAAGAAGCTGAAATTTTTAAGGCCAGTCTTCTGTAGGATCCTACCATTTTCCATAGTGCCACCTTCCATCCCATCAAAGACGCTTGGAAAGAGGCATAAAACATACTGGGAAATATAACTTATGGGAGAGAAATTAACATAGACACATTATTTTCTTACAAGGCTACATTATCTTGGAAAGTTACTGCTCAAAAAACACTTGTACATTCTGGGATTGCTGCTGTAAAGTAACTTGCAGGGGGAGTGACGGTTCAGTATTGAAATTCAACATAATGCAAGCACAAGGAATAAAGTCAAACTAGAATATTGGACTTTAAGAGAGCTGATTTTAACAAACTTAGAGATTCCTATTGTCCAGGAATAGAAATATTTAATAAATCTGATTTTTTTTTTCAATCTTACCTAACTTTCGGTGAACCACAAATAATGAATGAACCACAAATGTCAAATGTCACCTAGGCATTCCCTCATTGGCAGTGTAACTCATAAATGTCACAATCTGCTTTTGAATAAATTCTTCAAACTATACAGTGGTCACAGCTGTAAAATAGAATTTCCATTAGTAAAGGAAAATTTTCTTGAACCACGTACAAGGCAGATTTGCTGAGGTGTCTATCAAATTGGGTGAATTGGATTTTTAACATATATGCCATGTACAAAAATCAGTTAAGGCTTAGTTGTTCTAATTCATTCACAATATTTAATACCGAACACTAACTATTGTTCAAAAATGGAGTAATATCAGTTAGGTAATGGGAAATTTATAGTAAAGGGTAGAATCAGGAAAATATTTTATTGGTTGCATTTTACCAATTTTTTTTTAAAAAATGATTATTTACAATGTTAAATTGTACATTGGGATTGCCAAAAAAGCTTAGTATTCACACAGAATATTCAACTAAATTAAGCTTGTAAATCCAAAAATGAGATCACTGGACTGTATTATAGACACTTTGAAATAGCTGGATTATACTAGCTGTAAGTAAATCACATCTCAGCAATGTCAAGATATCTTTTGTTGTGGTAGTTTAAGGTGAAGGAATTTAATAGTCTGCTCAAGGATTTTATGTCTCCCCTAAACGTCTACTGCCTGTCAAATATAGAATTAAAGGTATATTATTCAATATTATATATTCATAGAAAATAGTATTCTTGAGGAACATTCTCCACAAAAGAATCCAGGTTTCTACTTAGGTAAAATATTAACTGTAACATATCTTGTTCAAATATATAATTGCTCTAAGGAAGAAAAAAAATATCTTGTTCAATGTGAGGGGATTAATGCTTACTGTTACTATATGCATTATTTATTTTCTTTTTACAAACTCATGGATGCTATCCTGTCTTAAACACAGACTGCTTTGATATACATTATTTTTGGAATATACTTATAAACAACCTTCCTGGTAAATAACAGAGAAGCTATATGTAAAGATCATAGTAAATACATATTGTTTGACATTGGAGAAAATAATGGTTATGACAGAATTTCTACAAATATTGATATAAGAATGTAAACATTAAAATGTATATGCAGGAGTATTGAACACAAGCATCTGAATACTCAAGTAAATATAAAAAAATAAGAATATTGTATAAATATAAAAATAATTTTTTCTGAGCTCTTGAAAGAGAAGTAAATCTCATCTAGTGGATGGACTAGCAAAGAATCTGGGCTTTTATTCACTATCACAATCGAGCAGGAAATTAATATGTTAAAACCAATTAATTGTACATATTCTTTTCCTGAAACAAGATCAGTAAGCATTACACTATATATTTTGATACAGTAGAATAGTTATTGTAATGGAGACTGAATTAACATTTTGTGAAATATTCTGCATTTGCTAGTCTAACACATACAGTACAGAATAGTATGCAGCTCAGTCTTTCAATCATCATATCTTCCTTTGTCATTAGTAGAAGATTCAAATAAATTGGACCCTTGGAAGTCGTTTTCTTTTTTAAATTCAGGATTATCAATAAAAAATGAAGGAAATACAATATTATGTTAAGAATACTAGAGATATATTACAGTAGTTTCGTTGATCTTGTATTATTGGAAATGATATACTCTCCCCAATATAGAGTACAGATTTTCCCTTTCATCTAGAGAGCAAGGCATATTAATAAAGAACTGTTGATTTTTTTTTCTGGTGAAACTAAAATGGAGGCTGCTGATGTGAGAACCAGCCATATATCTGCAGCTTAGTGGATGGGTAGCGTTGGACTAAAGTCTAAAATAATTTATAGATTTAATAAAATCAAAGTATGTTAGTTGGAAAGTATATATATCTCTATAAACAGTTTAAAACAAACAATTCATATATTGCAAAAGAGTAACTTTTGAGATGGGCAATATATAAATTAAATAAATAAATGTTCCTAGATTGTTTTTATAAAACGAGGATGATTACTCATAATCTTCTGGAAATCTGTGAAGACCTGGCTATTTCAGAAAATCTCTGGGGACTAAGTCTGTATAATCTGTATAATGGGGAAGTTGTTATGGTGTAAGAAATGGAATTATAGTTATGGGTAGAGACAATTATATTATGAGTAACACTGATAATAGTTGTATATATCTGCCCTTGACTGTCCAAGCAATCCTATCAAGGTTCTTTTGAAATTGAGAGAGGCTATTGGAGTCTGAATGGGAAAGAAAAAGCTTTGGTTCAGTCTTAGCAAGACTAAACGGCTGTAGATTTTAGGGCTCACCAGGAAATATCTGGAAATCTGGAAATTTCCCATTTTTGAGCCTGGATTGTTTCCCCAAAATATATTGGTTCAAAAGTTGGTGTTCCTTTGGGACTTACAGTTCATGTTTTAAGGAGCAGATAGCAACTGTGGCCCTAAAATTTTGATTTTAGAAAGTTTAAGAGGACTAAGAATCCCAATAAAATTGGAATTTTGAAACATAAATGGTTGTAATGTTCTTGGGGTCATGAATGGCTATACTTAACTGAAAAATGTGAATATACCTTTTACAGGTACTCCTTGGCTTATGACCACAATTGAGCCCAAAAGTTATGTTGCTAAGTGAGACATTTGTTAAGTGCATTTTGACCTATTTTGCGACCTGTCTTGTCACCATTGTTAAGTGAAGCATTGCAGTGGTTAAATTATTAACACGGTTGTTAAGTGAATCTGGCTTCCCTGTTGACTTTTCTCATCAGAAGGTCACAAAAGCTGATCTTGTGACCCTGGGATACTGCAACAGTCATAAATATGAACCAGTTGCCAAGCATCTGAATCTTGATCATGTGACTATGGGGATGCTGCAGTGGTCATAAGTGTAAATGGAAAATGGTCATAAGTCACTTTTTTCAGAGCTGTTGTAACTCTGAATGGTCACTAAATGAACTATTGTAAGTTGAGAACTAGCTGTAACTTATCTTAAGTAGCTATTATGAAAAAACTATAATTAAACAAATATTAACAATAGATGTATAATTGGCCAGTTCCAGCTTCTGAATGCTCTTCAAAAATAATGTATTGCAATAGTCTACCTGGAAAATGATTAAGATTTGAGTAACCATGAACAAAGGTTCCCAATCCAGAAACACACAAATTTGCTTACAAAATACATTTGTGCAAAAGCTTTCCTGGACACAGTTGCCATTTGTTTTTTAAGACATGAATTGTAAGAACCAACCAAATTTTGAACTAACACGGTTTTGGGGGAAAGGATATTTCATTGGAACTACAAAAGAAATTGGCTTTTAAGGTTGTGGCTTTAAAATTAAAAGGAAAAATACTAATAATAATCTACAAGAATGACCTGGATAAAAATTTTTTTCTACTGAATTTACAAAAGAGGGAGGGAAGGAGGAAGTCTTCTATTTTTGTATATTTAGGGTTTGCATGAAATAATGTCTCATTACAGTGATATAACTGTAAAATTTGCACTGCAATAGAGTTATCGCTCTGTAATGCCCCCTTCTCTTTGTTACTGTATGGCCTGTATGACAGGACTGCTCTATAAATAATAACTTCAGCTTCTCAAAAGAAGACTAATTCATCAGTGGGATCTTTGATCATTGAACAAACTGCATGGGAGGAATTGGCTTCTGTTCATGAAACATCTATGGCAGAATATTTTTATTTTGTTTTATTTTTATTCATAACCACTGCGTTTTGCACT
The DNA here is from genome assembly GCA_032468195.1 of Cerberus rynchops. Taxonomy (NCBI): domain Eukaryota; kingdom Metazoa; phylum Chordata; class Lepidosauria; order Squamata; family Homalopsidae; genus Cerberus; species Cerberus rynchops. The sequence continues at coordinate 90,381 of JANHFJ010008668.1, forward strand.
CTGCTTCTAAAAGAGAATTCTGATAATCTCATATGCCTGTAACTAACAATAAATTCTAGTTGAATTTAAGTGAACTGAGAAAAACATTACATTGATATGTGCAAGTTAAAGTACTTTCGTAAAGTGCAATTTGAATGGTATAAATATTCAAAGATAACGCCTTTGTAATGCTCCCTTTTCCTCTTCTTTTTCTGTTTCTTCTATTAGCTCAATGAATCAGCTAAGCAGCTTATTGAGATGGACAAGACCAATGTTGCTGCTGCATCTGGCAGTGATGTTCCTTTGCCAGTTGACACTAACCTGGCAGTAAGTACAGCCCAGTGCTGCACGCTGAACAGTGCTGGAGCAGTCAGTGCCATTCAGCGACACATTGACGGCAAGAAGAATGCCAAGAAGCGCCACTCCTTCACTGCTCTCAGTATGACCCACAAGTCCTCCCAGGCCTTGAATAATAGGCATTCCATGGAGATTAGTGCTCCTGTTCTGATAAGTTCAAGTGACCCCCGGGCTGCAGCCAGAATTGGGGATGTGGCTCATCTCTCCACCAGTGCACCAGTCCAGGTAAACTTATAATTAACCACAATACTCAGTTAATAATGGGAGAGACCAGATAGAACTGACTTCATGTGCTTTGGCTATTAAACTACAATAGAGGAACTGGGTGGCAGAAGTCTCCAAAATAACATTACTACTATTACTCTCCTCCTCCTCCTCCTCCTCCTCCTTATTCTTATTCTTCTTGTCCTCCTAGTCCTCCTAGTCCTCCTACTTATGTCAGTTTTTTTAAAAAGAACAGAAAATATAAATCCGTTAAGGAGAAAAAAAGATGAAATAACTCCATTCTATAATTTCTTCTCATTTGTAGTGCTAGGAACTCTTCCCCATTTTCCCCCCAGAAGCAAAATCAGCATATGATGATCATCCCATAGAAAAAGGCAAACAGTAAAAACATCGTCCAGCAATTGACCTTGAAGAAACAGAGTGTCCAGTTGACTAAGTTATTAGGGATTTGTCTGTGTGATGTGTTTTCCATGTGATACATGCAACACAATAGGATTCTTAATGCACTTGTTAGCCTTTATTATCAATACATTAAAAATATGGTAACACTGTTGGATCATTATACTAACATTGTGATTCACCAGCTCCATTTCATTGTGTTCTCCTTGGGATTTTTTGTGCATTATGCTTACAGGATTTGTACCTGTTCAGATAATCATTAGTTTTCACATTCCACTGAAAAATTCTTGTACAAGCAGTTGGGGATATTTCCTAGAAAATACTTTTGGCTCTGTACAGCTAAGTGACACAAATGTGTTTTTAAAAAATATGTTGCAAGAAAACGTATTCTGTTGATTGAATGCCATACTTTGGGACATTTCTGGAGACTGAGCAAATACATTTGTCTTTTCTCAAAATCTGAGAGCTAATATTAGCATCAATAGCAGGCTTTCTTCTATTTCCTAGTTTTATCATTAATGGCTTTTCAGCATTTTTAAAAGGATTTGTGTTCAGTTTCAGTGGTAATGGTATGGATTTGTTTTGACTTTATTCTTTAGCTGGTATTTTAGTTATTACACATATTTGTTACTTTGGTTTTAATTATATGAGATGGATGGATGGATGGATGGATGGATGGATGGATGGATGGATGGATGGATGGATGGATGGATAGATGGATGATAGGTAGATAATGCTTTTACTTAATTGCTTATAGACAGCCAGCATGATATTGTAAAGTGGTTAAGGTGCTGAAGTTCAAATAGGGAAGTCCAGGGTCTGGTCCTTCCCAAACACAGAAGACAGCTGAGTGATCTTGGGCTACCTCTGAAGCCTAATTAGTTTCAATCTCTGCAATAAACTTTCATGGTAAAGAACAAGGCAAGTGCCGTGCCAAAATCAGTAAAATAAATACTAAGGAAAAACAACTTTTTAAATAAATATTTTCAAACCTTTTCATATACATTACAGATGTGCAGATTTGAAAACAAAAAGATGACTTGGAGCCTGTGGGGCCATAAACAGCATATTTCTAGAACTCCTTAAATCAAATATAAGATTTCCCACGATTGTGCAGTAGCTGTAGACGGATAATCATGGAATTAGGGGAAAAGATGCAGCATTTGTAGGCATTATAGTTCATAACATCTGGAACATATAGATGCCTACAGTACTTCTGATTTGTATGAAAACAAAATTAAGATTATTATTATTTGATTAATGTCTTCTAATGATAGTTACTGCTGCTACTACAATACTATTACTTTTGTAGTATTTTTAAAGCTGATATAAATGACATAAAACCTCTCTCTCTCTCTCTCAGGTTGGGAGTATTAAGTCCTCCTGCTAATGTTGATCTCTCTCTCTCTCTCTCTGAGAATGTTGAATGTTGATCTCTCTCTCTCTCTGATCAACATTAGCAGGAGGATTTAATACTCCCAACCTTGCTTACAGTTATACAACTACTTGCTTGTGTTAAGTCCCAGTGAATTCTGTAAGATTTATTTTTGGGCACAGAGGCATAGGTCCATGATATCTGTAATGTTTCTTTTTTTCCTATATAGGAAAAAAAGATTATTGGATGTTTACCTAATAGCTATTGTTATATAAACCAATGTGCATTGAGTAAGAAAGCTTTTTTAAAACTTTAATGAAAATGTGGAAGCATGCAGTGAAAGTTACTATTTCCAATACATCAGAATAAACTAAGCTTTTTTTTTTAAAGGACTCTGTCTAGTGTTTTTTCAATGGCTGTTATTTACACACTTCTATTTTCCAAGAGTGTATGGAAAACTACAAGCTTTACAATTATGTAATAATTGCATGTCCTGTCCAAAATGGACTGGTTGTATTGCTCCTTTCATATAGGAAGAGCTGAGACTGTGATACAGGGAGTGCTTTTAGTCAAGCAAAAAGGTTTGCATAAACCAAAATTGGCTTTAAATCCCCATCCCCACCCTCCATACATATAGTGATGCACGGGCAATAGCAGCTTTTATGTGTTGTTTTGCAAAATGCTTTTATGGCTCCCCTAGGTTT
>JANHFJ010008668.1:188129-199183 GCA_032468195.1 Cerberus rynchops
CCCGCTTTAGACTGAAGATATGTAAAAACATGGTCTAATGCTGTTATACACAAAGAGATAATTTTTCAACATTAAAAAAACTTCATGCATATGTGAGGGAGACAACTTCTATACTTTTCTTTCCTAACTCCTAATTTTATTTATACACACACACACACACACACACACACACACAAACACAGTTTATATATAGATATGTTCAAGTTGAAGTGATACAATTTAAAAAAGAGGCTTCAGAAAAAAGGCAAAAATTTTATAGAAAAGTTAAAAGATGAATATTCAGGCAGTTTCTCAAGCAGGAAAGGAAAATATGGAAAAATAAATAAAGCGAAGCATTAATAAGAGGTGGGGTGCCTAGGAACTTGTAGCAGTAGGAGTATATACTATGTGGAAATAATAAGGTTAAAAAATATAGGAGAAACCTTTTAAGTATTTAGCAGGGCCACAGACCTTGTGAAGTACACCAGGTTTAATCCAATAAACTGGTATCACAATAAACCTGTAAGCAGCTTTTAATGTCTTACCTGAGTCATTTCAGAAATGCTGCAGCAATGCTGACATGCATACACATTCTTTAGAAAACAAGCAATGAGACAGACAGACAGACAGACAGACAGACAGACAATCATGGCAGTGATTTGTTACTGCTTCTTCCAGAATGCTTTTCTGATTTTCCATTCTATACTATAGTTGAGAAAATCTCCCATCCAAGTTCTAACCAACCAAAATCCTACTTAGTTTCTAACTTAGCCAAAACTAACTATACATCACCACCAACTTGTCTATATTTGAAAGTAAATCTTCTGAACTCCCAGAAGTTAATGCAATGTCCTGGTTAGGGACACTGGATTAGAATGAGGAGAAGTCAAGTTCATACTCCATACTCAAGACATGGAAAATCAGGGAAGTGACTCTGTGTCAGTCGCTATTTCTCAGGTCAGCCTATTTTACAAGGCACAACACCTCAAATTCCCAGAGGAAAGAAGTATAACTCTAATAGCAATGTCTGTGTAGTATATATAGATATATAGATAATATAGGTCTAGGTCTATTCGGGTCTTTTCCCGTGTAAGTTTCAGAATCTCTTCGCAACCTTTCGGCAAGATTCTGAAACTTGCACAGGAAAAGACCTGAATAGACCTAGACCTGCATACCTACACCCGTGAAAATCTACGAAAACAAATATAGATAATATAATATATAATATACATATAAAATTCTCTAAGCAAGCACTCACTGATTTTGGGGCAGCAAACTTTCCTATTTTTGTTTGTCAGCAGTCATGACAAGAGGGCTGGTGTTTTCGGACTTATACAGAGGCTGTAAGTGATGGGGGCGTTGATGTGGGGTGAATGAAAATCTGGGTGCCACAGAGAGCTGCCCTGTTTGGATGATTTAGGCCCGATCCTGTGCCCATCGAAACCAATGGGGCAAAACGCCTCTCGTGGCTTGCAACTTCCCCTTTACCAAAAGTAAGCCCGGGAATTCCATGGGATTTGCTAACCACAAAGCAGGCATGTGGCCGCAGCACGAGAAGGGACCGTTGTCGCCCAGTCAAGGCCGCCTCTGCTCTCTCCCTCTGCCCACAGCCCGGACTTACCAGCTGCCGAGCCACATCGGAAGAAGCCATGACATGAGGGGAGGGGTCACCGCGCGCCAAAGACAATGGAGAGGGAGGGTGGGAGCCAGGCTGGAACTTCCAACTCCAATCCCAACAGCTGGAACGTAACTGGTGGTGATGAGAGGCCGCGCGGAAAGGAGGGCGGGACCAAGGCCCAGCCAATCCTGTCTCGACGGCAGAAGATGCTGCCCAAACCGCAGACGAACGTCAGGGGGGAGAAGGGGAACGAGCGGCACTATGCTCTACGGAGGAGTAGGAAACCTACTCTCTTAACGTATGGGAGGGGCACCGCGAGGGCGTGGTTTCGGACGGCCGCTCCGACCCTGCCTTCTCAGCGGGGAGCTTCTTCAGCGCCTTCCCCAACGCCGAGATTCATTGAAAGGGAGGGGAGGGCAGTTTGAAAACGGCACATAGGCGCCTCCCTCGCGGACATCACGTGAGCGAGGAGGGGAGCGCGCGCTTGGTGGGGTCCGGCAACCAGAGGGAGGAGGGCGGAGAGGGAGAAGAAGAAGACCAAGAAGAAGCCGGACTCCGGCGATGCCGTCGGGCGTCTCGTGGCAGCGACGATGCCATGGCGGGCCAAGCGAAGGAGTCAGGAGGGGATCCCGCGCTGAAGGCTAGCGCTCGGAATCGACGAGAGGGGCGCCGCCGCCGCCGCCGCCAACAACAACGGTCTGTGGGCGCCTATGGCCGCGCCGGGGGAGCTGGACCAGGACACGATGCTCCGGTTCCTGGCAGAGCGCGGAGGCCGGGCTCGCAACGCCGACCTGTTGGACCATTTCCGTGACTTCCTCACGTCGCCGGACCCCGAGAGTCGCGCCCGGGCCCGCGAGCACTTTAAGGAGCTGGTCAACGCCGTGGCCACGATGCGGCAGGAGCCCGGCTCCGGGACCAAGTATGTGCAGTTGCGCAAGAAATACCGCGGCGCGGGCGGCGGTCGGAAATCCGAAGTGGCGGCGGACCCTCCGGCCGAGAACGGCTCCGGGGCTGTGGGACGCGGCGAAGGCGACGGCGGGGACAGCCAGGATGGAGGAGCGACCCACCAAGAGGAAGCCAGCGCCGAACCACTGAAGGTCGCGAGAGGGGATCCCTCTGCCGCTTCTGGAGAGCTGCCGACCGAAGAGAGCGACGCCGTCTCCGCCGCCTCGGAAGCACCGCCGGAGGCGCTTTCACCCCAAATCCCCCAGGCACCTCTGGCTAGCCCAGAGAGCCCGGGAGAAGGAGGCTGCGGCGGCCGGGAGGCAGAGCAGAGTAGCCCGCGGTGTCTGGAGCCGGCGCCGAGCCTGAGGAACGACGCCGAGCCTGAGGAGAAGCCCGGCGGGGACGCCGTTGAGGCCCTGATCGAAGAAGACTCGCAGCCCTCCACGAGCCCGGCTGTTGGCGCCCCGGCGGGCGGAGCCTCTACCGGCGCCAACACTCCCAGGTGTGGGCACAAGATCTTCCGGGAGCGGATGCTGGGCAGTTCCCCTCAGCAGAAGCGCGGGGGGCTCCTGCCTCGCGGCGGCAGCGGCGGCAGCGGAGGGAGCCGCGGCGGCGGCGGAGGAGGAGGAGGAGGAGGAGATTCGGACAGCGGTTCCCTGGCGTCTTCGTCGGCCGACGACGAGAGTGGCAGCGGAGGGGGCTCGGTGGCCTTGGATCCGTTGGAGCACGCGTGGATGCTGTGCGCTTCGGACGGGCGCTGGGAAAGCCTGGAGAGTTTGCTGAGCTGCGAGCCGGCGCTGTTGCCCAAGCGCGATTTCATCACGGGCTTCACGTGCCTGCACTGGGCGGCCAAGCTGGGCCATCCCGAACTGCTAGCCAGGCTGGTCAACTTCGCCCACCGGCAGTGCCTGCCCGTCAACATTAACGCGCGCACCAGCGGCGGCTACACCGCCCTGCACCTGGCCGCCATGCACGGCCACTTGGAAGTGGTGAAGCTGCTGGTGGGCGCCTACGACGCCGATGTTGATATTCGGGATTACAGCGGCCGCAAGGCCTCGCACTACCTGAGCCGGGGCACCGCCGAAGAAGTACGCAGCCTGGTAGGGGCTCTGCAGGACGAGGTGGACAGCGGGGCATCGAATGGCAGCAGCCGCTGGAGACTTTCCAGGGTGCTCCCCTCTAACCTCATTACTTACAAGCTCTCCCACCATCATCATGGGGATGAAAGGGAATCGGGAGACGGGCCCACTGCACCCAACAAGAGCAAAGAGCTCAGGAAAATCTCCGGCAGTGGTAAGATAAAACCCCGACTCAACAAAATTCGATTCCATACTCAGATCATCCATACCACCCCTTCTTTCAAGGGGGATGCAGAAGAAGAGGAGGAGGAAGAAAAGTCCCTGAAAGCCTCCTTCAAGCTCAGACCTAAATCCAACATATTTGGTTAAAAAGGACAAATGTGTCCTTTTGTTGCAATGGTTTTAAAATCAACTCTAAAGGCCATGCCTTGAGTTTCTAAGCAAATAGAATAAGTATTTTGGTTTGGAAGTTTTTAGATGTATTTTAGGGCTTCATAATTCAGTGGTTAATGGAACCAAAGCTTACAACTTTAAAAAAAAAATAAACTTGGTTTTTGTAAAAGCAATGATCAAGTTTATATTGGCTACATAGTAAAATCTGTTTCTCCAGCGTAGACAATATCTGTTGAATCATTAAATTTGTGAGCTCCATCAAATTAAATTCTCATATGACGGTTTGCAAGGTGGAGAAAACAGGTTATTTTCCTGTGGAGAAGAGATCCATCTACTTATTAAAAATCACCTCATATAAAAATCTGTGTTGGGGAGAAGATAATACTTTAACTTTTAAAGTTAAAGTAGAAAGCCAAATGAAATATTGTCTGCACATTAGCAGAGAAGGAATTTAGGATTTGCAGTTTATGATCAGGCAAGTATAATTGCCTTGCTGATTGCCATGGAAGGCAATTTCCAATTGAACCAGTTGATTAAAACTGCTTAGGGAGTATATGTGCAAGAAGAAATGGCACTTGAGGACAGTTAAGCATTCTTACTGTCCTTTCCAAGTGTTCTCTGTCACCTCACATGCACATCAGCATGGCAAGGCAACCTATGTTTCCATGCCTTTTTTGCCAGAATAGACATGAATTAAGATGCATATATTGGGAAATTCATATGAAATATGTGACAACTGTGATGTAGTTGTATTAGTTATCCAGAATCTGTAAACTTGAAAGGAATTGTGCCATTGACTTATAGACTACCCATTGCACCTAATTTGTAAAGTTTTCTAATGGTACTTTGGAGCTCTGACCTTTGACTATTTACTGAGTGCAATGCCTTTGGGAATGTGGTACTAACAGATCGAGTCAACTTGGTTTTGTTATGAGACAAGACATTGATCAATTTTTGTCCTATACCAAAAACTATTCGAAAAATAATTTAAACATTCCACTTGAATGGTTACAGTAGAGTAGTGGTAATGAGCATGTAGCACAACTTTCTTTTTATGTGGTCATTTCTGTAAACATTTGGATAAGTTGTCTTAAATAGTTCTAGTGTTTCGCTATTAATGTGTTTAATATGAAATAGGAATTTAGAATTTAAGAAAAATCTTAAAACCTTAAGTAGATCTCTTAGCGTTCTGGAACATTGCTCATTCAGAGATAGGGAGGCAATGGAAGACTCTCTAGTGTAGTGCAATGCCAATAAATATAGTGTTCAGTTTATAAATATGTACATAAATATTTCTACAGATAAAATCCAGCAGTTCCACAAGGATCCATATTTATATAACTGGAAGTGAAATGTAAATTATGTGGGTGATCCAATCTGATATATAAGATACAGAAACCAAAAAGCGTGTGATTCATTTGCATGTTACAGAATGTTAGAGAATCTTTCATTACTTACATTTTGCTTTACAATTCTTTTTTTAAAACAGTGAACAAACATGATTTTTAAAAAGCACAGAATTCTTTATAGTGTGAAAATTAAACACATTTTTTACTTTAATAGTAGTAGTGTCTGGAAAGTTAGTAATATTTTTAAAAATATTTGTTCCAAATGTAGTGATTTTTATTAAATGTGTACTAGCACTTTTTCTTCAAAGAATATCTGGGCTGGTCCTCAGATGCTGCTTAAGTAACTATTAACAGTTCAATGCTGCCAAATAAAGAACTAGCTAAAGCATGTTTCCAAATTCGTTTCAAATATTTTGGAAATGATAGTTTTATACTGATTTAAAGGCAGATTGCAATTTTAAAACAATAGCTATACTACTGTTTTTTTAAAGATATTACAATAATATCACAATTACCATAAATTGAAAAAATGGTATTAAAAATACAAGTATATCCCTTCTATCATTACAACTATCTTTTTTGATGTTAATTGTCATCTAATGACCATGTATTGGTAATTCAACTTTAATTGTTTTGTTTTTTCAGTACTGTAGGCAGCTATTTATACCCAACTAATGTATAAAGTAAAATTTCTACCTGGAAAATAGAAAAAATTGTAGTGTTAATGTTTTTATACTCTTGTGAGAGGAATTTCACAAAAGTTGTAACAATATCCTTATTGGGATATATAACAGGGTCTAAAAACTTTGCTGAAAAAAAACTAAATTGCAAAGAACTGCTTACTGTATAACTGTTACACTACTTTGGTACTTTTTTATGCACACAAGTAAAACAAATGCAAATGTGTTTTCAATTTTAGTTTATAAGCTATAATTACAGGTGCCTTTGTTAACCATTGCAAACTAGGAAGAAAAAGAGTTTATTGAAGATTTCTCTTAATTTCAGTAGGTTGAAGGCCACTGGTGTCTTACCAACATATTACTTGTAGCAAAATAAATATTCCAAAGTGTCATTCTGCATTATAGCACTAAAGGTTTTATAATTTGGCAAAGATTATGTAAAGGTTAAAAATTCTGTAGTGAAGAATAGTGTCTGAAGTCCAATATTATTAAAAATCTTACTAAAAGAACATGAAATAATTTCAACTTTATTGTATGATATCTCAAACACCATGATACTCTCTACCCCTCCATCCTTTCTAAATTGTTTGCTCTGTAACATATTTAAACAGCGCTCTCTCTCATATTTATAGCTGAGGTTATATTTTTGTAGATGTGTATTTAAGTGGTAATCTGAAATTTAGGCCTACACAATCCATCTGAGAATCACAGAAAATATTTTGAATGTATTCCTCAAACAGCTGAAACTTGTTATCACTGCAGCAATTTCAGAAATTTTAGGCACTATTTTCTGTGTCACAAATTAGTAATAGAAATACAAGAATTTGTAAATATTACTTGACATTGGAGCACAATGTAACATTTTGAAAACTTACAGGAGGTGTAATACTTTGATTCTAAATACTAAAAACCAGTGTCTTGTGTATAGGTTGCATTTTCACAACTACAGGTAGATGTACATGAGAAATTAATATCTGCAAATTGTAGAAGTATATGAAGAATAAATTTTGATAACACAAAACTCAGTTTGACTTAATATGTACATTGCATAACATGGAGAGCACTAGCAGTTTTTTGTTCAAACTGCAGTTCATATTTACCAAGCACAATCATGCAAGTCTACTTCCCACTAATAAAAATGCTTTGTCTTAATCTTTGTGACATAACTGATATACCAACAGTGACTTACACAGAAAGAAACTAGGAATTTTGAGCTGTTTCTTTCTGAGGAGATACAAAATCAGTGCTTTGCCCCACACTCACCAGCTATTAAGGTTGCTTAATTCTAGCAACCCTACATGGGAATGGGTTGTGATTTTTTTGCTATCCTTGAATAATTTTATAAGACTGTCTTGGTAAAACTGATTATAAAACATGTCTGAATACTTGATGAAGAATTATTGTAAAGCTAACTTAATTGTCCTTGTACTTTTCATTTTGGAATTATATTTCTACTCATTTAATATTGGCTTTGTTGAACTAACTTCAGTGAAAATCCCACACCTCTTACTTTACAGATTTGAAATTAACTATATGGTACTTGTGTCATAATAATCAAAATTATCTGCACAGAAAAAGACATAACTCATACCAACTGAAGTTGACATTAGCATACTTCATTATGGAGGCTGCCTGGATCTTGATGGATAGCATTGGGTCTAGAAACATTTCCTATCTTTGGATATGGAATATATCCCATCCAGAACATGTATATTTAATATTCTAAAACCAAAAGGGACTGTTCCTGCATTATGTTGGAAAATTTGATCTGAAATTCTTCAAGTGCAAAACTTCGCACATTATTTGCTTATCATCATTATGTTATTGTATTAAATATCCAGGAATAATTTTAGTATATTTATTCTTTTTACAACCCTGTAATCCCTTAATTCGAGGGTAGAGTCAGGGTGACTGAATGGAACTGAGTGTTTACTGGCCAGATGCCCTATCTGGTGCCTATGTGGAATTTGCAGCAGATATTTTCTCTGCGCCATGAAAGAAGGTCAATCCTAGTCTCTATTTAGGATTGAACTCTTAACCTTCCAAATGGGAGGTGAGCATTTTCACCACTAAACTACCACGCAGCTTTAATGCTAATCATGTATATTGTAAGAATAACAATACCTGACATTTTAGCAATCTTTTTTGAGATGTTTGCACTAAACCAAAAATGGGAGTTCTAAAAGTGCTTAGAAATTTAAGAAATATTTCTTAAATCTACATTTATTGATTGGTTGCCAGTTTTTTAAGAACATATTTCAAGCAAAATTAAATTCTTCCTTCATAAAGAGCTAATCAACCAGCAAAGTATGAGTCAGAGCATGGGTTTACACATAACAGTAAACCCAAACTCTGTGATTTAATTTTGAGGCTAATGTGTGAATGGAGTCAATTGTTTTTATGCAGTGTAATACTCGATTAAACAAATGTGGCATATCAGAAATTATTAGTTCATTGTGACCTTTTTCCTTAATGAGGTGACCTCACACAAGGTTTTCTTTTAACATTTGCTATTTTATCTACAGTATCAAAATACTGACAAATTTTACTGGATTGTTTCAAAACAAACCATATGGAGCACTTTGAAAACATACCTCGTTGCAAAATACTTTCAAGACTCAAATCAGTTTTGTTTTAACAGCAATTGACTTGCAGTTTTTACTTGTTAATACTGCAGACTTATCGATATAAATTGAAAAACTTGAATTACTTTACAGAACTATCATTTCATGGAAATATACCCAGAGTAACACCCAACTCACTATCCCATATGCAAATTGGCCCATTTAATTCTGAAGTGTTCCCGCTCCCCATAAACCAGAGCAGAATGCTAACAGGACATTAATCACAAAAGTTGTTACATGTTAGAGCTGCTCATTTCTTGCGGCATGTCTTTTATATCATACATCAATTTTGTTCATGCATTATTCATGTACCTCTCCTACATCCAGTTTCCAAGCTCATTATCAGAGTTACAAAAACTTTGGAATGCAGACCCAATTATCCTCTTTCTGCCAGGGCATCAAGAATTGTTTTTACTGCACTCCAGAACAGACTTGAGGTTTATTCAGCCTCTGCAAAATTGTCTCTCATTATCATATCCTGTAACACGAGTTTTACTTCAGTCAAACCTGTTTTTAAATAAACTGATGGAATCAACAACTCTCCCCTTCTGATCCAAGTGATGAGAATTATAAAGTTGATGTTTTCTTATCAGTCTAGGAGGAACAAAAGAAGGGGAGTTCCAGCCAGGAAAGTGGTAAATGTGATCTGGACAAAATATCAGGCTATCACTGTAAACCTCTAAATTATCTGCTGGAGCCATGTTTGAATATAATCTGTTTCTGGAAATATTACAACTCAGTGTGTCAAAATTATTTTGAATTTATCACAAGCATGGGCAGTTTTTCTCTCTAATTTGGCAATTTTGTCCAATGCTCCAATCCCTGAGCTTTCTGAATGCACATGCCATTTTGATATTTCCTTTTTGTACGCCTTATTTCTCAAACCCTATTCTCCAAAACCTATTTGTATTCTCTTATGACTACTAAACTTAATATCAAGGTCTTATCTGAAGGTACTGGATAATTTTGTCCCGTTTTCAACCAACTTTTTTTAGGAAATGTCAAAATACAGAAGGTATTCAGGTTGCAACTTCAACAGGGCCCTGGATGAAATTATCTGGAACCACTGGTCAAGATTCAGGCTATACATGAGTACAGTACCAAAACGGCACTAGTCACACTTTCAGTTAACCTCCGAAGTCAATCATACATAATTGATATGTGCAACATTCATATGTACATTCAACTGCAGACATAATGTATAATCAAGTGTTATCCAATTTAGCACTTCAAGCATCTGATGAAATTAGTGTAATCATTAAAAAAAATTCAGATTCAATAGCTGAGTTCACAGATGGCCAAAGTATGGTACATTCTTTCATCTATAGTGGATATAAAAAGTCTAGACATCAATTTTCAATTGAGAAATCTTTTAGGGAGGAAAATAATAAAAAATACACAATGACTTGGTTGCATAAGCATACACACCTTCTTATAAGCAGGGATGTATCTGTGTTCAGAATTAGCCAATCACATTCAAACTGATGGCAAATGGTAGTCAGTACATACAGTATGTTTAACTGATGTGCCATCAATTACAGCAGGGGTGTCAAACATACGGCCCATGGGCCGGATCCGGCCCGCCTGGGGATTTGGTACGGCCCGCGGGATAAATCTGCATTATTAAAAAAAGTCTGCCTCCCGAGCCTATTTCGACGGCTTTCCTTTCTCCTTAGCACACAAGGTCTTTGCGCAGTGCCGGCTGGGGAAGGGGGAGAGAGAGAGAGAGAGAGAGAGAGAGAGAGAGCAGGAGGCGAGCGAGACCGCATTGTGGTTGGCGCGCCCGGCTGTGCACGCTGCCACCACTCCCCCCTCCAGCCTCCCTGCCTCCCCGCTTCCCCCTCCCTCCCATCTCCGGGCTGTTCGGAGCTGAATCCGCGCATGTGCCGCAGCCTGCATTCCATCATGGTGGAGCCGTCCGACTTTCTCTCCTGCAGCGGTGAGGCTTCATGGCACCAAGCCTGAGGCGGCGGCTGGAGCATCCTCCCCTCCCGGTGCTCGCCGCCTTCCTCCTCCAGTCCCCCCTGCGCAGTGAGTTGCCGAAGCTGCTTCCCCCTCCGCCGGTGGGAGGAGGCTCCCTCTCTGGGCCACCAGGGTGGGGCAGTGGCCAGGGAGGAGGAGACATGATGACCCCCTCCCCTTTCCTCCCCTCCCTTCCTTCGCCCATCATGAACCCCCCTCCCCACACCTGATGTATGGACGCCCCCTCCCCAAATAATTCCAGGATTTTGCAAAAAAAAAAAAGTGCTGATCTCTCCCCCTCCCCCCCAAATTGCAAAAGCCCCAAGCTTTGCAATTTTTTTAAAAAAATAAAGAAATAAAGAAATCCTGGTTAATTTCCTCCACGCCCCCTCCCCAATATTGGCCAAGTCCTTTTTCCATTTTAT
>JANHFJ010008668.1:218277-232257 GCA_032468195.1 Cerberus rynchops
GATGGCATTGACTTTTCCAAGTACCAGCTGTCCAATATGATTGCCGTGGATGAAACTGCAGTGTTTATGGGCCAAGGAGCTCAAACAGCAATTGATCAGAGGGTGCCACATCAATTTATATTCCCTCCACAGGGTATGAAAGTGCACATGTTACATGCCTATTGGCAATTCAGCTGAATGGAACCAAAGTCCCACCATTAATAATCAACAAGGGCAAGAAGGAAAAAATTGAGCAGGTTTCAGGGACTTACGTCCTTGAAACTGAAAAAGCCTGGTGTACTCAAGGAGCTATCAGGAAATGGATTGAGCTAATGCTGTCACTTGTTGTGCGAAGTAGCCAAAGAGTAGTCTGGGATTCAGCGAGCACTCGCCATGCCAAGGATATGAAGATGTTCCTTGCGCAGAGAAGAATTGACCAGATTATGATCCCTGCAGGATTGACCGAATACCTCCAGACACTGGACATAGCGATTAATAAGCCGTTCAAGAACTCCACATTGAACTAAACAATTATAATTAGAACAGAATGACAAGAAATGAATGTGGGAACTTCATAAAGCCCAGCCTGCCAGAGCTTGTGACTTGGGTCAAGAATGCATGGGACAAAATCAGTGAAACGTGTTGTCAATGCAATAAGAGCAGGCTACATGGACAGGAGGTATTCTTTTAAGGAGACTCTTGCTGGCCATCAGTGATTGGGACCAATGGTTTTAAAAGAAACGGAGTCACCATCATAACTCATGACAAGAATTGCAGGCTCAGTTGTGGTCATAAGTCAAAGACTACCTGTATATGATATCTGGTGAGGAAAGAACCTAATTATTAATAATTTTGTATTCAACCTTTCCTGCCAAAACAGTCCTTAAAATGGCTAATAACAGAAAATGAAATTAGAAAGCAAATAAATACAATTTTTAAAAGTGCCAAATTAAAACACGCTTCTAGACATTGTTAAAATGCACGATACATTCCCTAGGCTTATTCGGATGCGGTTTTGGAATGCCAGTCAACAGCTTCTAGGAATAGCTACAGTTGCTCGTCTTAAGTGTTTTAATAGCTTGTGACTGTTATATCCACTAAATCCATTTTGTCACTGGAATATGGCCAGTGAAGAATAAAGTGGTTTGGGGTAGGGGAAGGGGATTGGCTCTAAACTTTCCCTGGTTTCTTTCTGCTTGCTTGCTTTATCTGTGTTCAGCATACATTTGGTACATCTGTGTCCAATGAAATGGACCCTTTAGATAAGTTTTGAAGAACTGGCTCTTCCCCAGATATTGGGCTAAGACATGGTGGAGTTCAATTTTTTTTTTACAGTGTTTGCTATCTCCTGTTTGGCCCTTTCCTTTTTGATTCTTGACTGACTTATATTTTGAATTTGTTCATACCCAGAGTGCCTTCAAGAGGTTGGCCTACAAATGTGATAAATACATACATTTTTCCTAGAACTGGGTAGCCTGGAGCAAAACACTTTCTCAGCTTAGGAAGCAGGCAATGGCAATCCACATGCCAAGAAAATTGATAAGTCCAGGTTACCAGGAGTCAAGATTGACTCAAAGGCAGAAAAAGAAAGAAAGAGAGAGAGAGAGAGAGAGATTGGGATTACTGTACTGCATGGTGTTATTTAAACCCTCCCCCCAAAATTCAAACATTAAACAGACTCTCATAGCTTTTCTTTTTTGATTTTACTATTGCCCAACTATTGATGAAAACATTATTCACCGGAGCCCTCCTTAGGTAAAGAAACCGGTCTCAGTAATGTAAACACAAGCCAGCCATTTCTTGAGCATATAAAATAGGCTGAGTTCAAGCTCTACAGAAGGCGTAGAAGCAACTTTGGGACACAGAATGTCTTCACTACTGGAGGAAAAACTTTATGAAATTCAAATTCAGTCTCCCGCTCCACAGAAAGATTTTCACTACTTCACCATCACAAAAACTGAGGTAAAACAGCATAGATCTCATTATTCTGAAATTAGTACCTTTATTGTATATTTGAAAAAAAAAAGTTGAGATATGAGAAAGCTGTAGTTTTTGATCTATATAGTCAAACATCTGTTAAATCAGTTAAGACCAAAATCTTAGGTGAAAGAGATAGCAGTTCCAAACACTCATTCTGACAGATATGCCCAGTTATGTTTCTCTATATAAATCTGGTAGTATGGTTGTAGTCACTCAAAAACAAATGACAGCATTCGTGTGTCATACTTTCTTCTACACAATGTATTCAAACACACATAGTTGCAAATGATGTTCTCAATTTCTTGCTTTATGTTTAGATTTTTGACAAAATAAGAAAGTTACAGTAATAACTTACTGTATTCTTTTTAAAATTCAATGCTATAGGTTATCTGGAGATCATGGCAAATTACTTACCGACCTAATCAAGAAAAGATTTTTCCAAAGGAATTGAAGAAGACGCACACAGATTTTCTGTTGGATGAACAATTACACAGCAAGTATTAAGTGGGAAAATAATTGTGTATCTCTTTATTTCTGTATTCATGTGTGTATACACGGTCATACTGCATACACTCAAGGTTCCACTTTTAAAATCCAAAGCCAGCTTGGCAGAACTTCGAAATTAGAACTCACAGTTTCCTGGTTTCTAACCTGACGCCTTAGCCATTATATCAGATTGGTTCTTTGTTATTGTTTATGTTATTGTTTGCAGCACAGAGATTTGATCTTTGTTGTGCTAGGATTGCTGCAATAGGCAAAGATAAACTTCCTAGATGTTCCCATATAAAACAGTCAAGGAAATTTTACCTTCTGAAAGTACACATAAATGTAAATGGCATTTACCAGCATAACTGATATTTTCTATAAAGTATAGAATCTGAATTTACGAAGATCTATTTTTTGCATACTATTTCTACTTATCTCTTATTCTTGTCACTCTTAAAACACCTTCATTTCTTTTGAAGCTGTTTTATGTAATTTGAAAATATGGCTTCATGTTTTAGTTTAGTAGTGTAAGAAACAGCAGTGGCCCAGCAGCATTAAAGCAGACACAACTCTCCCAAATTTAATTCCCTTGGGTGTCACAGATACTGAATTTTGGAGACTTTTTGTAAGCCCATTTGAGCTATCTAGGTTCAGAAATTGTTGCCCTACGATGCACTGTTTTGCCCAGTTAAAGGAGTTTTAGTAGTGCATAGATAGGATATTTTCATCTGTTTGACTACCCAAAGCCACTATAGCAAGGTGGCCACCATATAAATCTTAATAAATAAAAAATTAAAAAATAATGACAGTATATATATATATATATATATATATATTAGTAAGCCTTATTTATTCCAGAGAACTACTTGACATTAATGAAGTGCAGTGCCAAGCAGTTAGTAGATTCTTTCCATGGAGTTTGTTTAATTTCTTTTTATCTCTTTGTTTCTGGGGCACTTATTTATTCCTTGTATAGAATCAGGTGTTTGTTCTGCTTTTAATGACTGGTGCTGCCCCTGCACGGGGGTGGTTACTATAGAGAAATCTGTTCCTCATTCCAAATTCTTAAGTACATATACTGAAGCAAAGTCCTGAATCTTTCATGATAAATATTATAATTATACTTCAGGACAAATTCATTTATATTTGAAACTTAAAAACTCTCAAGAGTGCAAAGTACTGCTGTATGTCTGTCTGTATCGCTTATGTACAAGAAATACTTTAGTCATAATTATCCAAGGACAAGAAGAACACTTTCATATGAAGTACTATCCAGGCAATCCAGAATTAGCATTCTCTTACATCAAGATCATAGCACTTTGCTTTTTATGTAGTGCTAATATGCTTTCTTATGTATATGATAATATATCTTGGGTGGTTTTGGTACTAAGGTATCTGAATTTGGTATTTATATATCGAAATAATATTTGAATGAATGAATGGATAAATAAAGAAATAAATATGTTTTGTCCTGACAGATTTACAGGAACATAATTTCCAACAACAATTTGTGTTCTTCAAGCAAATCATTGTATTAAACCATCTGATGGCAAAACTGCCAAATGGGGTGACCGCTGTACACTGTATGACCACTGATTATAAACCATAGAGCTATCATTGGGGGGCACATGTATTTTCCATAGTATGTTATTACCTAACTTTATTCCATATTATTTCAGGAGATATAGATTATTTCAAAGGGGTTCACATACATTCAAGTCCTCTGGCGTTTAATGCAAGAGGTCATTAATTTGTGAGGATTGATTTCCAAATACACCTAAGCATACCTAAACTATGGCAACTTCTTTAGAAGCCTGGGAACGCTACTTAGTGTGACAGGAGGATGTGAGTACAGCAAAGTCCTGTAGAAGAATAGAACATTTTAGAGCTCAACAGAAAGTTCTGTTCCTGAAAGGACGTGTTTTCAACATCTGTACTATGAATATTCTATCAAAATACTAGGATATAAGGTTATCCAAAAGAATGGAATAGCAGGAGATTCAAGGCAAATAAAAGAAATTAGTCTACATGGTGACTAATTAACCATTGAAATTGTATCAGATTGACAAAAGGGCTGGGCGGACATTTATCCAGAATAGGATTTCTATATTGGGCAAGCCATTGGATTAGAAGACTTTCAAATTTTCTTCTAATACAAATAGTCCTCAACTTACAACAGTTTGTTTAGTCACTGTTCAATCGCAATAGCATTTAAACTTATATATCACCCCATAGTGATTTACAGCGCTGAGTGTTTTACAATGTGAGCATTATTTACGTATTGTCCCCAACAATCTGGGGTCTCATTTTACTGACTTCAGCAGAAAGGAAGGCTGAGTCAACCTTGAGCCATCAAGATTGAACTGCTGGCTGAGGGTTTACCTGCAATTCTGTACTTTTAACTGCTGCACCACCAGGGTTCAACAAAGTTACAACAGCTCTGAAAAAAGTGACATGGCCGTTTTTCTCACGACTATTGCAGCATCCCCATGGTCATGTGATCAAAGTTCAGATGGTTGGCAGCTGACTCATATTTATGATGGCTACAATGTCCCATGGGCATAGGATAATCTTTTGTAAACTTCTGAAAAGTAAAGCCAATGAAGAAGCCAGATTCATTTAACAACTGTGTTACTAACTTAACTGCAGTGATTAACAACTGTGGCAAGAAAGATCATAAATGGGGCAAAATTCATTTAGCAACTCTCTCATTTAGCAGTTGAAATTTTGAGTTCAGTTGTGGCGATACGTCTAACACTACCTCTACTATGATTTTTTTATTCTAGTAAAGGCTGCCAATATTGGGTGGCTTTAAAATGGGATTAGACAATTAATGTAAAATAAAGCTTTCAATAGCTGCTATCTCTATCCATGTTGTATCTCTAGTAATATGCCTTTCATTGTAATAGTGCTTGGAGCACAGTAAGAGAGCTCTTTTGTGTTCATATTATATCCTCCCCTACGTTTGAATAGGCAGCAGAATACTGCACGAGTCTGACCTAGCAGATCATCTTAAGGTCTTATTACAAATGCTGTTGAAAAGCAAAGTTCACCCACTGTATATAAATGGCTTGAATCTTATACTCTCCAACAAGTACTTTTCTAGTTTATTAATGGCCTTTCTAGTATCTGGAATCAAACTTTTGTATCAAGAGCTACGCCCTTGCTCTGCCTTCAAGCCTTCTAATTCATATTAATATCTAAGTGAAGCATGACAATCTGGCATGTTTGTTTTTATTTAACTTTTATATTACCAGTATTTTATTCTACACTGGTCAGTGTACAATAAAGGGTTGGCATAAAAATGCCCTATTGAATAACCATAAATCCATATTAAAACTATCAATAAAAATACCTGTGATTGACTAGGTGTCAAAAAACTATTTATCTCCACCTCAGTATCTGTTTGAAATATGGTATGTATATATAACTAAATATACTTTAGATTTCTTTGCCATAGTAACTCATAAATTTATTAGAGTATTTATAGTAAAGGGTGAACCTAAGTGTCATCTCTCATACCACTTTTTACCAAGTGTTGGTAAAACGCAGATACAACAGAAAGTAGATTCTATCTCATCTCAGAAGACCAATTGAATATAAACAATGTTATGTAACAATAACATTCTTACAAACAATTGCAGTTGTAAACATAATTATCCAGGTCTCCAATTTTTCCCTTCCATTTAAAATTATAATTGTTTGATATTATGTAATTAAAATATGATGTAAGTTGCTTTCTCACATCAAGATTTCTTCATGCTAATTGTAAAGGACCCAACTGAGACATCAAATAAAACTGATAAAATTCAGCTCTACTAACTCTTTAAAAGCAGTCTTAAATCAAGTATTATACCCTACTCCCTCCTGAGTTCTTGTGCCTACACAATTACCCCCCTCTCCACTAATAGGATTAATTTTACATCATTAATTTTAGATAGTCTCAAACTCTTCAGATCTGTCAAATAACAATAATTCCAATCATTACAAGCAGAACAACCTTCTCCATTCAAAAACAAACCGCATTGTGTTCCATGAATCTTACTCTTTAGTAAATACAACCACATTTTATTGTTGCCTTCCATCATCTTTTAGTATAGTAGAGGTTTTTCTCTTTTCATTCTTTGTAGCTTCTTTTTCCAAATTACTTCTCAGTTGTAGATATTTAATTAGGAAGGCTAACATATCAAAGTTGAAAAAAATAATGCAGTACTGTTGTAGTTTCATTTAGCAACCATCTCCACAATTTATGAGCTGATCAGTGTTTTGCAATGACTTTTATTATTAGAGTGTGAATGACTATGTTGCTATAATCATAATACACAGCCTTAGTAGTGTTTATTGTTGCAGCACATGTGCTAAACGTTTTTCCCCATCGATTTACTTCATTCAGAGCAAGTTCAAAGCATTTTTGGGAAAAACATGCTGAAATACACTCTCAACTTGTGTGAAGGACACTACGATTTCTTAGTTCGAATGCCTGAAAATTTGATTGTTCATATTATGTCATTTCTTAATCTGGAGGATATTGAACAATTGTCAAAAACCTGCAAAAAGTTTCAGCAGGTAACAACTTTCATTGTTATTTTAAAATAGATTTGCTGTTTTAAATAATTGCCATAATATAGTCTATAATTTATATGGTGTGGTACAGAAGTTATAAGTCAACTAACATAGTACCATGTACAAAGAGAAAACACTTAGCTTTGAGATATATCAAAAAATTAAGAATTAATGCAATGGAGATGAGGTATAAACATCTATTTTGATAAAGATGATAATTTGTTTTACTCATAAGTAGAATATAATAAGCATTGTAGATATTTATCTTTCAGCTGTGTAACACTGATGAATTTTGGGAAAGAATAAAAAAATTGCAAGATAAATTTACTCTTAATCTACAGTCAGCCAAATTTCCAGTTTACAAAAAGCAGAGAAATTTCCATCAAAGAAAAGACTATCTGACACAGATGCAGAGAAGGCACACCACGTTCTTCTAAAATGTTGAGTTTATGTCTTCTTAATAAAGAATACTATTCAGATTGCAAAATATACTGGACCATAAATGTTTCATAGCGTCTGTGACTTCTGCGCCTTCTTCATTATTCTACTGTATACGCTCAAGATACAATTCCTCTTTTCAGATGCCTATATTATAACTTGGAATTTGCATCCTTTGCCTGTGTTAGCTTGGAATTCTGGGAGATGAGGTTTCATACTATCTAAAGGGTGCCCAGATAACCTATTGTGTTTAGTTTCCAGTTAACTGAGAAATGATTTTCTCAGTTAAATGAAGATGACTCTTCAAAAGCGTATAATTAATATTTTTTAAAAATAATTGTGATCAGTTTTTTAAACAGAAATATCATGTACTAAAGAGCAACACAACATACAATGGTTGTATCATCTCCCCCACTTAGAGGACAGCTATTCAGAAAACAAGAAATTATATAAATAGCCAATGGATATGTTAATCGATCCTATAAATTATTTCCATATACATATACCAGAAGTTAAAAAAACAAAACAAGCCAATATTTTGATGACCAGATTTCAGTTTAATCTTCCAACGACTGAAATTAACAAAAATGTATTTTATTTACATTAAACAAATGCTGATAATACAGTAATAAAAAAAATCAAAACACAAGTTTAAAAAATAGTTAACAAAAGGCCTGTATTTCTTATAAACAGAAAGCATATCAACATTGATTTTATGACTTGCCCTTATGACATATATAATTTTTTTTCACAAAAAATGAGAAAATATATCTCATCACAATGTATTCTAATAGCATAATGAGCAGGGGAACCTGTGGCAGGTATGGTGCATTCTGCTGTATAATCTATTTATAACCCAAAATAGTTCCATCAATGCCATGTAAAAATATATTTCATGAAATATTTACATACAAAAAACAACTAATAAACCCACATATTGAAAAAAGGCAAAAGGTTTTTAAAATGTCATTTCATGAAAGGCCAATGTTGCATTAAATATTCAGACTTGAGTCGCCTTTTTTCAGGTAATAGAATGAAAGGTAAATACTGTTTAAGAAAGTTAGAAATAGATCGGCGCTTACCCAACATTTTATGAAACTGAAAAGAGACTAAATATGATAGGGTAGGCCCATACATGGTTTGAGGGCAGAGATGAAGGTCATGAATGTTGTGCCATTATGCCCCTGCAAACTACCAAAAACCTCATCAACATCTTTCTGTAAATGTATCTTTTAACCATGATCCTATAGCAGGTTAAGCACTGTCCTACAAGAATGATGCAAACGTTGCATTAATTATAAACATATTGATTCATATTAAAAGTTTCAGTTGCTGTAATTATTACATATTGGGACAAAACTACTGACAGGACCAAATCTAAGGTACTGTAATTGTCTTTCTCTCACCCACAGATATAAATATACCTATATTTTGTACAACACTTTTTTTGTATGTACATACAAAACTGGGAGTGTGAAAATGTCTATGGAGACATTTGAAAAGCACCTTTGGGCCTGTGAGTGTATAGTTAATGTACTTTGTAGAAGATAGTAAACATGTTTCAGTGAAAATGTCTGGAAATAAATATCTGAAATATTTCTTTTGCTTAGCAGATGTAGCATTTTCTCAAACGTTTTATACAAAACATAGCAATTTAAAATATGTTTGGAGTTACTAGGACTTCCAAACTCTATCTTCTAAAGTCTAGCATAATTTTCAGCTATATTGCCTCAAAATCACTTCCCTGTGTCTCAAATCAAAATACCCTTTGTGTATGTAGGGAAAAAAACTTCTATTATGCAAAGAGATGCACATTTGAATGTGTCAGAAGTTAATGATGTATATAAAATTAATCCTAGCACAAATACATAACGATTACCATGTATGTATCTATAGACATTCTGAAATCGTATTTTTCCTCCTAGGCTGATAGCATACTATCCTCATACATGAAAAAAGCATACCAGCTTTAATTTGATTCCAAGGCTGACAAGTCCATTCTTTTAAAAAAAATAAACACATTCTCATTTACTTTATATGATGTTTCATGAGGTCCAGATTCATACAGAAATCTTTAAAAAGGAATGAGATTGCCTACTAGAATTTTCTTGGCAATGCTGGCCAAATTCTAAGAACATTTAGTTCTCTGTAGGGCACTAAATCTTAAAGCTGAATGTCCATTTTATTCTACATCTTCACTCTTAGAACCACCACCAGCTGTGTTGTCTGCCTCATACCTTCTGTCATAGACTTCTTGAGAAGTTTTTTCAGCACAGTCATAGAACCTACTTGTAGGTCCCATATGTGTTCGAATGCGAATTCCTGGTTGGTACAGCTGCATGGCTGGGCGATCCTGTGCAGAAAAAAGAAAAGAAAAAATATAAAAGCTCTGAGAAAACTATAATTGCATTGTGGATCTCAATGCAGCCTAAGTTAATGAATACTGTATATAAAGAAATCTTTCTGCTATTACTTCATATTTAGTAAGAATTAGTCTCTCTCTTCTTCTTTTCATTGAGAGGCAAATATTCAAGTAAACAAAAGATTCTGGAGAAAACCGAACCTGAAAAAAAGTGGTAGGATAAATAGCACCAAAGTAACCCATGGGAAAATTAGTCCTCATTCATGCTGATTAGAACCATTGCTAATTAAATCCATACAAATATGGATATAATAATATTCAAACAAAAAAGACTTAATATTTTCTGCACACAGAGAAACACACAGTTAATATTTGCAAGCTAATCTAACATTGACCTGTCTAACTAATAAGCATGGATCGGGATAGAAGAGTGCTACCAAAATATGTCATCTTGCAGCCTTTTGCTCAGTGCTGAAGAGTCTTCATAATGGAGTGGAGGAGAAAAATGACAACTCTGATGTAATCCTATAACCAATGGTGTAAGATTAATAATCCACAATTTAAAAGACACTTACTTGTGTTGGGAATGTACTTCTTGGAATCAGTTAAATATGCTTCTCAAAAAACATGTTTAAAGCAAACCTTCACATTCCTGATAAATTAACTCATTATAATCAGGTTGCAACTGACAAAGGTTGTGTGATCCACAATGGATAGTATTGTCGCTGCTGCTACATCATCAGGAAAAGGCATTCTTTTTGCTGTAGCTGCACACAGCCAAAATGCCATATCAGAAAATACCGATCTTCTAAAAACAGAAGTATCAACAATAAGGCTCTTATGGAGTAAGTGTTCTTTTAAAATGTTTCAGAAAAATACATCTCTGCCTTTTTTTTAAGGGATAACTTGTCCTGGCACTCACATGAAATTGCTTTGTGCTCTTTGTTATTCATCAGCACCAGTGTTATTAGACTACTGTGGCTAATAGGCTTTTTAATAATAGCGTATTAGAATGTAAGGTCAGGATTTTTTAGAGTGGATTGGGTCCTGATGAGCTCTCATTAAAAGAGCAGGCACTCAGTTGTATGAAGCAGGTGAATATATTTTTTCTTTTAGGAAGAAAAAAAATTCGTAAGAAAAAGACTTCGTAATAATTTTATTTTAAATGGGGCCACATAAATAAGCAGCAAAGGCATCTTAACTGCTTTGGTTTATAAAATGTGGATTATTTTTTCATGTTATTTCAACATAGTTGTTAAAACTTTCATGCTGTGATGTCAAAACAAATCCTCTGTGCCCCTGATGTAATTTTACTAATGAAAGATTATCCTAAATGAATAAAAGAACCTTATTTCTTATGCGCTCCTTTTTGGATGCCATGTCATCACACTTGTCCTCTTTACCCAGTTTGTCTACTGTGTCCACAGTGAAGCTGTAGTTGTAGTTCACTTTCTTTCCTCGGTCTTGGTTGTACCCTTTCTCCCACTTCGGTTCATCTTCATTCCGCCTCACATATTTCTCAAATTCATAGTGAGTTCTGTGCTTTCGGCCATCTTCCAACCGATACCTTTGTCTCTCAGGTTCTTTTTCACGAAATCTTCTCTCTGAATCTCTTTGTTCTTTATCACTGTCATTTTGTGATCTGCATTTTAAAGGTGAGTAAACTTGAACAATTAATCAGGTGAACGTAAGTTTGCTTATATTATTATTAGTGATGCCACAAAAGGAGAAGCAGTTTGGCTGGAGATGGCTGATGCAATAACAGAAAAGACACCTTTTGACTCAAAACCTAATAATAGTAATAGTTCGTCGTTTTAAACTTTTTATATTTATAATTATTTTTATAATCATACATTTTATTATGTGGCTGCTCAAAGACACCATGAATCCCAAGATAAGCAGCATATGAATTTAATACATAATAATAATAAAAGGAGGCTTGCCTGCATTTAATTTTGTATTTTGCATTCAGTTGAAAAAGGAAATGATAAAAATAAAGGTGTATAATGTAAATGCTCATTCCAGAATTTAGGCATTTGGTTAAATCTTTTTTGTAATACTTTTAAATTTTTTCTTTCTAATCCTCTGATATTAAAAGCTATGGAACTGACAGAAACAGCAAAATAAATTGTGGTGGTCTAATGGGAAATATACCAAAATTTCCATGATCAGGCAATATTGGTAGATGGTAGTGTCATTCAACTTTTTAATAAATAATGAGCATCATTTTGAATCAATAAGCCAAATAATATTTCTCAAGAACCCAAAGTCTTATGTTCTAATTTCATTTATTCCTAATTAAGATAATGTCCCACTATAAGTTATCAGAGAAAGGGACACTTTACTGAATCAGATAGTAAAGAGACTCAGGAATAGTATATAAAGATAACTGGCAATTTAAAAGGGTAAATTAATTTAGATTTGTGTAAAAAAGCAAATCAATAAATAAAACATACTTATACAGAGGTATGACATCATATTCTTTTACCAGTAATAGAATGTACAAAAATATTTTAAACTAGAGGATCTAGCTAGACAGTTTCGAGACAGACGAAAGATAACAGATTGCTACATTTATTTCTTTTTCTTAAGATGAGTGTTTTTGCTTGAGGTTAAGATTTGGCATTTTTATTACAGAATTCTAATAGCCACACATTAGATATTTCTTCAATAGCTGGACTTCTATATCAGTGAAAAAAGAGTTCTTTCAACATTAATTGAACTATGTACAGAAAATGCCATGTTTGATTACAAATAGGAGAAAAATCTACATTCCAGACACACCAGATGGCTGTAAAGGAATAAAAGCTTCTTCAAAGAAAGAATCTAAGGACTGGTTTGGGCAGACAGAACAGGACATAATAAGCAGGAGCAGAAATAATGAATATGCAGCGCCTAAACTGTATACATTGCCCTTCTAAATGTTAAAGAGGTGACCTTTTTTTCTACCCAGTGCTGTATACATCTATGGGTAGCATACTCTAACAAAAGATAAAGCAAGAATAAACAATGGGCAACATTGGTCTCTCATAAATACATAGAGCCTTCTCCACAGTTCATCAAACACATACTTATTCTTCTGCCTTATCTGTACTTTTCATTTCCAGAAAAGAATATTACAAATTAAAAAAGAACACTGTCCTTTCTCACTTCCCCAAAATTGCCAAAATAGAAAGTATGCTATATTTCTGTACTTCAATACAGTGAATACAGTTTCTGCTTCATACCTATGCAAAAATTTGAAAAAGAGAAGAACTGTGCTAGAAGGAAAAACATTCAAAAGATTAAATGTAGATTGTGAATTTTAATGTCTACAAGTGCCTTACAGCAATCAGACCAATGACTTTGAGATCAGTTAACTAAGCTTATTTTAAAAAATTATACCCCATGCTTTAGCTGAAAAAGTTCCCACTACAGTTTACAGTTCAATAAAAAATATTTCTGCTTTCAAGTCTAAAATAAATGACGGAAAAAAATAAAACACTGAAATGAAAAAAGGGAACAAATGTTCAGGCACCAACTCTTAATGTTGTAAGGATCTTATCACCTCTCATCCATGTCTATCATATCCATCCAGCCGGCCAGTGAGCCAGCCAGCCATCCTCCATCCTTTGTCTCTCTCTCTCTCTCTGAAACAATCTAGTGGAATGACTTGAATGATTATTGGACTGCCAAAGTATAATTGAATTGACTCCATAAAGGAGTGGCAACAGCTTTATTTTCTTTCTTTAGCTGTGCTACAGACCTGATGGTTGAAGCATTAAATGCCAAATATTTTTTTAAAAATGAACATTTTCTTATGCCCATGTTTTTCATTGTAATCAGCATGCAAACTGACATATAAGTTATCAAATATTCTGCAATCATGAAATGAGAATTTAACATTAATTAAACATTTAGCTTTACATTTCTATGATCTAGACCGGGGGTGCCCAATATGTCGATCACGATCAACCGGTCGATTGCAAAGGTTATATGGGTAGATAGCCTCCCTTCTGCTGCACTTTGGAAGTGGGATTGCTCCTGGGCAAGCAGCTGAAAGGCAGGAAAACTTTTAAAAATGAATACGAGCTGCGTGAAGAAAGGAAGCCGCCGCTGCGGCTCGTGCTCATGGTGCTGTTGCGGGCGGGGGGGAAATGAGGGAGAAAGAGATAGAAAGACAGAGAGAGAAG
>JANHFJ010008673.1:12560-23615 GCA_032468195.1 Cerberus rynchops
TAAATTTGTTAGTGTATCTATGTTTTTTACTGGCTGTGCACTGCCCCGAGTCCCTAGGGAGAGGGGGCGGTATATAAATCAAATAAAATTCTAAAACTCTAAATAAACATTTCTGTCATTTCTATAGGCACTGATTTATCATTTGAGAGCTACAAGCAATACAGTTCTACAGGAAAGACACATTTGCAGAAGGTAAAATATGAATTGAAGATAGAGTTGGAGATAAAACTATTTCTATTTCATTTGGGATATGAAGAAAAGACTTTACCAAATGCTAAAACTCAATTTAATACCTATTAGCCCATTAAGAATACATTTTTACAAAAAAAATCAAAACAGTGTTTATAGCAAGCAATCATGCACAATTATTTTGCTTCATTTCAAAGAGCAGAGGATCTTAGAGTGCCAAATATATAAACTCTATTTTTCTTTGAAAAATTTGCCAACCCCTAACTCAGATTATAGTGCACCTCCACTTCTTTTTCCTAAAGTCTGATATTCTAATATCAACTGATATTTATGTTTTTTTAATATTTCTTTTTTTGATATTGAAATAGATTCCATCAAGGAAAACATTTAACATACCTATTAAAAAAGCCAAGAAAACTGTATCTAGGAAAAAGGCTCAAAAGCAAATTTCCCAAAACATTACCACATTGGAAAGCGAAGGTAACATCTGCAGAATTTTCTATAATACCAGCTTTAATAATGTATGTATGTGTGACTTTGTTTTCAGACTAAGTAAGCAACAATAATGTAGAATGATCTCTCCAGTTGAATGGATATCGTCACCATCATCATAATCGCTCCGATTATAAAAAGATGTCTTATTTTCATATATCATGAAACCATATTCCTGCGACAGAAAGATACAAATATGCTTCATTTTGTTAGTTTGCAGAGAATTCACAAGAGAATAATTTGTATTGCCAATACATCACAAAGCTTTTCTAGCACATGTCTAGATCATAAAGTACTGCATTTTCCCCTAAGGATTGTATGGAAGCTCAGAAGTTCTGCACTGGTTTACTTCTGTATCATTAGCATTGTTGAAGATGAACTGATTTACAGATGAATACTCTATGAAGCTACAATTGTTTTAAAAATGCTCTTTGTTTTCCCATTGATTATGAGCATTTTTGTTTCTTCTCTCTTCCTAGCTCTGGAACTTCAGCTAACTTGATAGTTTTGTAACTCCAATTCGGTAGCCAGTTTCCCAAAGCACTTGTCTTGTTTTGTTTTCCCTTTCCCCTTGGTAGGGTGGTGATGGTTAAGGAGATTTGTGTTGCATACAATAAGTGTGTTTGTTTTCAATATTTTAGTTTGGCAGAACAATAATAGATCACCTTTAAATTACTTCTGATAGTTATGGGAGTGAAAATAATAGCTGGAAGTGGTATATAAGACTAAGTGCTATTGCTATAAGATTTTGAACAGCATTAGCAGAAAGATTCTGTATATTAATATATAAAATATGAATGCAGTTACTTACATTTTTCTTTGGATTCTTTTTAAAAAAACAAAACTATAAAATCCATATTAAACCTTAATAGTACACATACAAAATTGAATTCATTTTTTACTGATCTGCACATCTAAAATGCATGTAATTTATGCTGCTTAGAAATGAGCAGCCATATAAATCTAGTACAGATATTCCTAGACATACAACTGTTCATCTACATAAATAAGTGATGACTCCTACTCAAATCAGCACTCCATTGTTCTGGAAGAGTTTTCTAATTATAGGTCAGTCTCAAATATTCAATTTTAAAACAAAGTGATCGAGAAGATGATTCTACAGCTCCAACTATTATATTTGGGCCTATTGGTTCCAGGATATGATAGTAAATGTAGGGAAAAACTCTGATTGTGGTCTGCTACCAGTAATAATATATGTATTTGCTCATCCATGAGGTAACCTTTCTTCAATACTTAATGTTTGAACATCTAACTCCTTTGGAAAGTAAACTGTCTATGTTATTTATTGACCGATGGTTATTTGAATATATAATTCCTAATACATAAATGATTAGGGTTACTTATCAAATGAGTGCTCTTTTTAGAAATAAAGCGTACTACATCAAGTAGTGACCAGCTTAAAGAGGATAATGAGAAAGCTGCATGGAACAGATACAAGAACTTACCAAAAAAGAAACTAACGATAGCTATGCTTCCTCGAGAGGTGACATTATTTATGGATAATAAAAATGTTAAAATAAAGTAATTATTGATGGATCTGGGTAAAATAAGAATGTATTACTTACTGTTGTTCAAATTAGCCTTTGACTTCATAACTTAAGTTTTTTCAATTGTTTCAACATATATTTGCTTGATTTATTTTGGAGCAAAATAAATCAGCTCTCTCCCAGGGAAAGTAATTTGTCTAAAATGAACTAATGATCCAGAAATGTTTTACAAATCTGAGAATTGTTCAACATTATGTTTGGATTGGTTCATATTCAAATATCAGCCTCCTTGAGATTGTGATGGGTTCAGAGTCAGTCTGACAATAAGCATCACTCATGTAGAAAGATTGGCTACATTTAGATGAATTATGTAATAGTTAATTAGGATATGTTGGATATTGAATATCAGAAAATTCATATATGTGGAGAAAATTTACCAAAATTCATGGGAGAATTTCAGAAGAAAATTATTTAAATTACAGATACTCCAAAATATGCATTTCTTCTTCTGTTCAATCATTCTTGGAGACTAAATGGAAATGTCCTGGCAGTTTTCTTGACAACTATACAGAAACAGGATCTAAAGGGGATGATTGTGAACAGTTTTAAATATATTGCAAAAGTTGTGGCATAATTATTTACCTGAAAAAAATTATTCATTCTGAAAGTTGCTTTAGTAATAGATCTAATACGGTAATTGTGTTAATTTACTTTCTAGTCACACCCAGCTTGTTATGGTCCTGACTTTACATCTCATCGCTTCAATATTAATGGTCATAGTCCACTAATTCAACATTACTTCCAGAAACATGGTAATGAATCAAAATCAGGATATGACATCTTTCTTTCTAGGAGGGAGATATACAAACCAATGCCATATCCTTACGATGTTCAGAAGGGAAGTATTTATGGAAAATTCTTAAGACTGAGCTTCTTAGCTCACTACTATAATTTTTTTCTGTATAGTATAATATTTAAGAAATGCATTGTTAAATTTACATATAAATGTCTAGGTCATTTTCGGAACCCATTGTTTTTTCTTTGTGATTTTTTTAAGAAAAAAATTCTAAGTAGAAAATTCCTTTACATTTAAATTCACTGATTCTGTCAAAACATATGCAGAAGTGATCAAGGAAAGTTTTCATATCCTCCATCAGAAGCACAAAGCCTTCAGAAAATGTTATTGGCAACAATACACACAAATGAGGAAATTTGATGAACAGAACAAACGTAACCAGGAACTTTACAGGTGCCCAAAAGTGTATATTAAAACTACGTAATTTTATGCATATAATGCCCACATTTTAAAACTGTTTCTTGATGTAGATACAGCTTATGTAACAGCCATATTATTTTCTTCCTCTATGCTTTCAATTTTTGTTTCATACCATCTTGTGTGATGAAGAAATCTTACCCATTCTTTTGAATTGGCTGACATTGCTTTAATAAAGAATTAAAATGAATACTAGCATCATGATATCAACATGAGGGAAACAGGGCTCCCTCTAGAAATTTTCTGTTTCTTACACAATGCATTTATTGTTAATTCTTATTTCTTCATTGACCATTATGAATTTTTCATTACATTAACAAAATACATTGCTTTAAGGATTCTTGTATTTGTTTGCTGTCACATTTACATACTTGATTTGCCCCATGCTTCACTGTTCAACAAAATCCAAGCTTTTACTTCGTAACATCCATGTGTACTCTGTAAGAATTGCATTTCTGTTGTGTGGATGTCCTGAAATTAATGTGATTTTCTTTTATTTTGAAAAAATCCCAGTAACTTAAACATATTACTGTACTTTTCCTATACCGGAGAACTCAACTGCTTAAATACTTTTAATAAAAATGATAGGAGCAGGTTTTTATACTTCCCTCACTCCTGCAGCCCAATTTCCTCCCCATTTTCACTCATTATATTTGAATGAAATACGTTATTCTATGGGAAAAAAAAATCTCATAAGTAGCTGGATTGTAACTTGGACTCATTGTGAAAGGCTTTATATACGTACAGATGTGTAGATATATTTCAAGCATTTATGAATTGCCTGCTTGAGAGCTTTATTAGAAAATATGACTTCAATATTTAGCTGTAATCATAACCTAGGTTTCTTCTCAGCTTTAAAATTTAAGTAATTTCTCTTCTGCTACTTTATGCTCAAGTTAATTTTAGTTTTTCTCTTATCATCTTGTTCTACAGAGAAGCTATAAAAGAAGAGATGAAAAAGAGAAAGGCGCAAAAATAAAAAGAATTGCTTTCTTTGAGGAATGGGCAGAGTAGCTCAGAAGTTTCATCCCTGTTTTCAAAAGATCCATCCAGGAAACACCATAATTAACCTAGATCTCCTTTTGAACTGACATTGATTGAGTTCACTGGAAGCATGTTACAGAATGACAATTTAAATAAAATTAAAGAACCTAGGTTTGGTACTAAATGTAAATGTATTGCTAATTAGGAATAAATGAGTGCTACTACATTAAGGAGGAAGAATGATAATGTTTTGCGAACACTACTAAATATAATTTCTTTTATTACTTTTGAATATGATATGTATAATTCTTTTCCATTACATTTGATTTTATTGTTGTATCTGTTTCATTCTTTGTCCAATTTAAGAATATATTGACTCTAAATTGGATTATTTACAGCTTTTCTAACCAATTTCATAATAGGAATACATAATGACAATACTTCTTTTCTTTATAATTATAATATCTAACTTTGGAATATTTAATTTGTTAAGTGAACTCTGCATTTTAGCTCCTAGTGAAACTAATGTGCAAGGTGTTATTTTTCTTTGTTCTTCCATATTAGCCCCAGTAAATGAAGTTTAAAAGAGCATCTCTTTTTAAAGAAGAGCATTTCCAAATATTAAAAATTGTATTATACTAATATGCCTATAATAAGTTGTAATTATGTTGTAATTTAATTATGTTGTAATTAAATCATGACAATAGATATGGATTGTAAATATATATAATTAAGAGAAATTATTTCTATTCTATTATTAGAATATAATATTTTATTAGGTTCTGAGCACTACCTTTCAAGGAGGCTATTCCTAAACTGGAGCATTTGTAAGGGAAAACTGGGGAGACATAATAGATCTCCTCAAGTATCTGAAGGGCTGCTATATAGAAGTCCAGCAGGACTGATCAAGTTGTTCCTGAAGACAGGCGAAGAAAAAATAAGCTTAAAGAGGTAGATTTTAGTTGATCACAAGAAAAAAAATCATAACAGTAAAAGCTGTTTTCATCTGCTCGTTAGGAAGCTTTTCCTTAAATCCATTACTTTGTGTCCTTTGGAATGGTATGCCAGTGCTTTCCAAGCTTGGCAGGTTACTGTGGAATTCTGGGAGTTGAAGTCCACAGATAGCAAAGTGGCTAAATTTGAAAAACACTGTCTGAAAAGCTAATTTCTTTTCCCTGTTCAATTTGAGAGCTCTGTTCCCAGCAGCTGTAAATTGTGCCTCCAAAGTCGATGTCTGAGCTGCAAGCCAGTCTGTTTCAACTTGGGTGAAACTCAGCTGCATATAAAGTAAGGCCTGTGCAGCATTTTGAGTGAAGAGAAATCTCTGTTCCTAAGGCTAAAAATTATTTCCCCCCAGGTTTTCTCTCCCAGCCCAATTTACTTCCAAAATGACTAAAATGTTACTAACAAGTTGGCATGAAGTGACATGAGGAGAGAGCAGAGAGGAGATAAACTTACTCTACCTAATTTACCTCAGAGACTAATTTTATCTATCTAATTTACCTCATAGCAGAATGGCTGGTGAGGAAGCAATAGAGGTGTGAGTAAGAGAAATCTGATATACCATTCTGAGCTCCTTTGCGATAAAAAATGTAACTTTTTTACAGAAGATAAAGGAAGATGGCTTTTGCAAACTTTACACTTCCAGCTCTCATTCTGAGACAAGACCCCAGAATAAGAGCTGGCCTCCACAGAGAAAAACTATATTAAAGTGTATTCTAGAATATGTATTCTCACATATATCTTGAATACAGTATACCATTTTTTTTTCAAAGTTACACTTTAAACAATATATTATTTCTCATTTATTAGATAGCTATTGCAGATTTAGACAGGAAAATGTGGCCTCTGATGGAATTGAACATTTTTATGTGTGTATGATAACACATGTACACTTATATACTAGATATATTGCATAATTATTATCTATGCACACACACACACAAACTGAAGATGATTAGATAAGTTATACATCGCACCATAATAAAATTCACTGTGAACCTATTAGTTTATTGTTACCATAGTTTTATTACCACTTTGGTATATCCTGCATATATTGTTATTGCAATTGTTAATTGGGATTTTATCTTTTAGTCTTTAAAAGATTTAGTCTTTAATTGGCCAGACTATGTTCCTTTGCCTTCCAGCTACGTCAGATTGCCTCTTGTGAATATTAAAGTTAAAATATATAGTAAATATATAGTGTTTGTGGACTGCCTTCATGTGTTATAGAAATTTATAATTACGGTGAAGTGGATGTGAAAGCAGGTTTTTTTAAATTTCTCAAATTATGTTGCAAAAATTTTAGTAATTTTTTTCTCCTTTTGAATCTTCTACTTGGAAAAGATTTAAATCAGTGCTGATTCAAAACCAATCATTGTGGTAGTGAGTGGTATATTTATTTTTGAATAAAATAATGTATTTCAATAATTTACTTAGCCCCTTCTAGGCTAGCATAATATGGTAAACATCAAAAACTCATAAAATAATTACTGTAGCTTATTTATCCTTTTTAGCAGTATTGAATTGATTTCTGCAGCACTGACTGAATTCTATTAGTTCCGTTTTCACAATGAAATCTGTAGAAGACCAAGTTGTACAAGAAGAACTGGGATACCAAGATGAAGAGGTATGGAAGTATATTTGGTTCAGTAATAATTTTCAATGTAAGCTGTCCCTTGAAAAAATTCCATACAAGAAATGTAATAAAATTGGTAGTTCATCTACAAATAATAAATGTATATCTATCTTTATATTGTCATTATTTCTCTGCATCAAAAGAGTAAGAGTTATTTGGCAATAGGCAGGTGATCTCAGCTGAGAACAAAGAGTTAAACAGGATTGGACTTGCTATCTGACGAGGTATCAGGACTGTAGACTAATTAAAAACTTGAGACTTGGCTGGGAAGAAACAGACTGAACCTAACCCAAATAAGATGGAGTTTGCATTTATTCATCAAGATTGTCAACTAGTTCCTGTGTTTCTTTTTGAAGGGGTGACTGTCCTAAGCAGGGTAGTGTATAATTTGATGTTCTCCTTGATTTACAGTTACTACTAAATATACTTAAAATATACTTTACCTTTTCCCACATGTAATTAGATAGATTAAGGGTTCAAAAATATCAAAATGTATCATGTGGATGAGTCTGTGCATTGGTGAATTTATCCTTGTTGGAGAGAGTATTGCTGACTCTTTAAAGAGATGCTTGTCTATCCCTACTTAAGAAACTGTCACTGGACCCTCCATGTTGAACAATTTTCATCCAATCTCCTACCTGCATTTAGGAAAGGTGATTGAGAAAGTGGTGGCATTGCAACTTTGGAGGATCCTGGAGGAAACAGATTATTTGGATCCTTTTCAGTCATGTTTCAGGCCTAGAAATGGGAGTGAAACTGCATTGGTCACATTCATTGATGATGTCTGATGGGAGCAAGATGGTAGTGCTTCTATCCTTGGTCTCCTTGACTCCTCAGCAGCTTTCAATACCATCGACCATGGTACCCTTTTAGACCAACTTGAGGACTTGGGGTTGGGTGGCACAGTTTTGTGCTGTTTTCCCTCCTTCCTCCAAGGCCAGTCCCAATTGGTGTTGATAGGAAATGAAAAGTCCAGCTCATGGCCCCTTTGTGAGGTACTACAGGGCTCAGGGCTCCCTTTCAATATTTACATGAGATCAGTGGGTGAGGTCATCCATCTCCATAGAATGAGATATTACTAATACATTGATGATTCCAAATTATATATATCCATCCTTGGTGAAGTGAGTGCTGTAGTGAACATCCTTTCACAATGCCTGGACTTCAACTGAACCTAGTAAAAGAGTGGGTGTCCCTGGGAGCTTATTGTCTCTGGTCTTGGATGGAGTTGTACTACCCCAGTCAGACCCGATGCATCATTTGGGCTCTTCTTGGACTCACAACTCCTGCTCAAAAACAGGTGGTGCCCATTGCCAGGAGGGTCTTTGCCCAACTCCACATTCTGTACCTATTAAGCTCTTTCCTGAACATTGAAGCTCTATGTCAGTCACTCATGCCCTGGTCATTTCCAGATTAGACTATTGCAATGAGCTCTACATGGGTTTATCCCTGAAAAGTATCCAGAAGTTTCACTGGTGCAGAGTGTGGCCATATGGGCCATATTGGGTGCCCAAAGAAGGACACATGCTATATATAACATCCTTGCTCCATGAACTGCATTGGATACCAGTTTTCTTCTGAGTCTAGTTCAAGTGTTGGTCATTATTTATAAAGTTCTACATGGCATAGGATCAAATTACCTACCGAACTGGCTTCACCCCATCTCATCAGCCTGTCTCAATCAGGCAGAGAAGATACACTGCAGGCTCTGCCAGTCAAAGAATTTTGACTGATGGGATCTAGGAAGAGAGCATTCTTGGCCACTGCCCCCACTTTATAGAATATTCTATCCCCCAGAGGTGAAAAAAACAACTCTCCAGTATCTTAATCTCCTGCAAAGGAATTAAAACTTGGGTCTGCAGCCTTCAGTGGAGGGCACAGAAGATCATAAAACTGTGGTATTGGCTAGTCCCATGAGAACCCTCCCCCCATACCTGTAATAACCTTGCAATGGCCATTTTAGGATTTTTTTTCTTTTCCCCTTTTTGGTGTTTAATTGTCATTATTCTATAATTTTAATTGTTTTAAACCGAACTTAATTTAAATTTTTATATAAGATTTTATTGATCAGTTATATCCTATCTTTGGGAGAGATGAATAGTTTAAAAATATGAATAGAAATAAGTAAATAAATAAATAAATAAATAAATAACCAATATTCTGTTCTCATGTTATAGGAATCATTTTTCCAGGACATTGATCTATTACAGAAGCATGGAATTGTAAGTGCATTCAGGGATTAAATTATAATACCATAACAACAGCAAAAGTGGATGTTTTCTCAATGAATGTAAACTCTTTTGATACACTTAAACATGATCCTCTCTTTCTGTCTTTTATTATGGACACTTATATTTATCCTAATGCTTTTTTCTTCTATTTGTGCTAAAAGGAGATTGTGCATATGTGTGTTTTTATCTGTATTTTTGTGAAAGTGGTTTGCATATATGAGAGAGAGAGAATGGCTGGTGTGAGAAAGAATACTTGATATAAATGAATACTGTAAAGAGAATACCATATTTTCAAGGCAAATAATTTATTTATTTTAAATCCTATCATTATTTTTTATAAGTAAGGCAGTTTTAATACCTAAAGTGAGACTAGAATTCAATCTCCTGGTTATAGCCGAGTGTCTTAACTTTTAGATAAAACTGTCTTTTCCTGATCATGCCTTTTTTTGATGTATGGATTGTGGTATTGAATATACATTCATAAATGCATATAGGTTTATAACTTTTCTTTCTGCACACATTTATTAGTGTTATAAAAATGAATCCCAATTAAAAAAACAGGAGAAAGTACAATATAAACAATTCTTACTTTAAGATTCACGAGCAATTTAGAACATGAAGCCATCATTACTTACATCAACAGTACCCATTGCAATGAGGTCAAGAGACGATAGCTAAGTCCAACAAGGAATAGCTACTGCCAGTGGCCCCGATCTGAGACTTATTCCTTTCTTTTATACCTTGCTACTTAGTACTTACACTCATATGCTGACCATCTATTATCACCAACTTGCGTTCACATGTGAAATCTCCTGCCATCTTCTACTTTCAGTTCCTTCTTTCCCATCATTTCTTAATATTCTGCTCTTTTAAAATAACTTTGGCTACTTAGCAAATATGTTAAGAAATTGCTAGTTTAGCAAATTACAAATATTCTGTTACAATTAGGCAATCATTTATAACTGCCATGTTAATATAGCAATTTATCTGAGGCCTACTTAGACCTTCCTGGTCATTGTGCAGGCTACCCATCTTCCCCTTACATTAGTGAAAGAGGGATGAAATCTGCAGCACTGGTTTCACCGAGTGTTGGCAAAATTAGGCTGACAAGATGAAGACATTATTCCAAAAAATATTTATTTCTGGGAAGATCATCTTAAATTCAGTATCATCCTTCTTTTACTACTTTAGACCATGTTTATTTCCTTTACAGAATGTAGCAGACATTAAGAAGTTGAAATCAGTAGGAATTTGCACAATCAAAGGGATTCAGATGACAACTAAGCGGGCATTATGTAATGTGAAGGGACTCTCGGAAGCCAAAGTAGAGAAGATAAAAGAAGCAGCCAACAAACTTATAGTAAGCAAAAATTATCCCTCTAGTTTTTCTTTATAGTTATTTTCTACTGGAAGCCTGAGAAAGTACAGGTAGTCCTCGACTTTAATATATGTGATTCACTAAACTTGAATATACCACATTTTCTAGACAAGCATTTAATTCTCCACTTTCCTGGTTTTGTTTTGAATTTTCTCTTTTCTCACTCCTCAGAAAAACTAGCAAAAAGCACTGACAAGATGTGACACTGTCTTGCACTATATTACTGTAGTTCTCAAGATTAAAGAATTCTGATAAAATTATTCTAAATTATTCTAAATTAATGCTGGTGTGTGTGTGTGTGTGTGTGTGTGTGTGTGTGTGTGTGTGTGTGTGTGTGTGTGTGAGAGAGAGAGAGAGAGAGA
>JANHFJ010008674.1:1462-13990 GCA_032468195.1 Cerberus rynchops
AAGGCTTCTCTTTTTTAGTAGGGCACATGTGCCATACATTTGCCACCACTGCCTTAGATGGTACTGTGAGAATTAGATGTTCCGCAGAGTGGTGGCATGAGGGAAAAAAACCTGCCCCTGTCTCTAGTTGTTTTGGCAAACCATCCCAAGGGGAGGGATTGAAACAGTTTATGTCCAGAATGTGAGGGGTCTGTAGTTATTTTCTCAGCCCTCTTTCTGACCCTGTGCAATGTACAGTTCTTCTAGGGAAAGCAGGTTGGTTGCAATTGTTCTTTCTGCAGTCCTAACTATCAAATGGACTCTGTATCTGTCCTGCTTGGTTGCTGTACCAAATCAAACTTACTATCTTATAAGAAACAAAACAAAAAAAAAATCAAGAATAACTTTTTGTGACTTTCCAGCTTTTACTGAGAATTGCCTTTGATGATTCAGACTGAATGAGAATTGATTTTTAAAAAATCAATCTAACCATAACCAGCTACATTATATACATCTGTTTAAAAACTAGTGGTTCATACTACATGTTTAGCATATGACTGAATTAACTCAAATTCTAAGTTTGTGCAATAATTGAACCAGAGGCTGAGTTGACACACTGAAAGACGAATCAAGTTTAAAATGAACCGAGTTTATTATGCTGGATGAATGCAGATGCTAGATCTTTAAACAACCTGGATAATGTATTGTAGGAATGTACTGTAGCTGTTTGAGAAAGACCAGGTCTGAAAACAAATACCATAATAAATACTAGAACTCCAGTTTATTGATAGCTATTATAATCATCTTTTGAAAACCTAACAGTCCCTTTTTTCCCTTACACCCAGAAGAATTAAGGCAGTCCAGTTTTGAAGTGGTATTCAGCCTGAAAGCACCGGTTCTAGAAAATCGGTAGTGGTGATGAGCATTTGGCCCCACCTACCCACCCACCTCTTCCCTACCATATCTTGTCCTATATCCTCTTCTCTTTTTTTGTAGCTCAGCTAAATCATGTGGAACAGCTGTTTTCTGTGACCCTGCAGCCTTCCTACTCATCTGGATTGCCTCCAGTAAGTTCATTACTTGTAGTTTAGAAGCCCCATGGCAGTGTGGATGGCACATGTGCGCACCGAACTGGTAATAAAACCAGTTGCATCCCACCACTGGAAACAGGCCCCTTGTCAGTCAACAGGAGTGCTGATTTACCATCAGCTTATCAAGTACTTATGAAGCCGAGAACTTGGCAGCACAAGGAAACAATAGCCAATTGCCAGCCATCAACATGCCAATCTACCAATAGGAAGGCACTACATAAATATGACTCACAGAATAACCCAAATATTCCAGTAGAGTCCCTGAAGATGGGTTCCAGCATGGATCTGAAAACTCAGGAGAGTAAACCTCTGTTTCTGGTGACAGACCCAAATTTGATCTATGATTCCTTCCCCCCACCCCAGTATAGATTGCATTTTCTTCCCAGCAGGCAGCCTATAAACTTTTCTTCCCAGCAGGCAGCCTATGAACTTTTCCAAAATTTTCTGTTTGACACCTTCACAAAAGTTTGAGATGGATAGGTTAGCATAATCTCCAAAAGATATATTCTTTTTTCCCCCAAGGAAACCTTCTAGCTGCCTCTATTGATCTAAAAATAAGCGCATCTAGCATTAGTTGTCAAGTATAATGGTTAAACCAGGAAATAAGTTATACGTTCTTCTGCAATGGAGATAATGAACTCTTCAAGTAAAGGACGAAGAACACCCCGTCACTTTTCTTTCTTGTGCATATTGGAAAAAATGTTCTTAAAAATGTCATCCATAATGATTATGAGTCTACATGAAGAGATCCTTCCAAAGAGCTGAAACCATCAACTTTAATTTTTTCAGAAGGCCAAGTGAAGAAATCAAACTTTTTTCCTCCCACAGACTATAGGATGGAAAGGTTGAGCTGAAGACAGGATGGAGGATTTGAAGGAGAATGTCTTCTCTGGCACATTTCAAAATGGAAATAATGACATGCACGCTGGGTTTTTTTTTAATGCAAATTGTTTTAATTTAAATGGGGATTTGAAGTTTTTAGATAAATTTTAGACTAAATTGAATTTTATTGTTTTAATTGTTAAATCAGCCCAAATTAATTTATTTTTAATGGATTTTAAATTGTATTATTGTTGTGTTTTTACTGGCTGTTCACCGCCCCGAGTCCCTAGGGAGAGGGGCGGTATAAAAATCGAATAAATAATAATAATAATAATAATAATCCAGAGGATGGGTTATTCTTCTTCCTAGCTCTATGGCTGAGTGCTGAGAACTTAAAAGGCATGCCCCTTCGCCTGCTTCCCAGCTTCTACTCAGCCCATTAGCTTGAAAGGTCTGAGAATTTTCTTCTCATAAAACTCTGAATTATCTTTCTTCAGCAAGGGATTACAGTGCGTAAAAGAGAGCTTCCCTTTGAATTTCAGGTAGCTCCTGACCCAGCAGGAGCTGCCATTCATTGCATTTACCATTTGGTAATTCAAATCAGCCGAAGGAGGTGGCAGGGCCATCGGGAATCTCCAGGCAGATCCTGATTCAGCGGGATCTGCCGTCTGGCCCTTAAAGTTATTGGCTGAGCTGGCCAATAAATTTTGGGTGGCAAATGGCCAAAGAAGCTGCCTAGGCAATCCAGAGACCCTGGGCAACTTCCAATCCCAAGGGAATTGCCATTTTATTGAGATGCTTGCCGTTTTGTGATTTGGATGAAAAAAGTCAAACAGATGTATTTCTTGGCCATTTGGTGAATACACAACCTTTCATAATTTTGCCTTCCTTTCTTAGGCAAGATGGAGCCCTCAGCTGAAGCTGCAGGTCCCAGCAAAGCCTTATCTCCACAACCTCAAAAACACCAGAAGTGCACTACTAAGAGGAAGCACACAATATTGGAGGATGCTGCAAAAATTAAGGCTAAGGCCAAGAGGCCCAAGAGGCCCACAAAAGTGGCAGAAATGGATGCCCTCAGGCATCAAAAGGCCTTGGAGAGAGATGTGGTAAGGTCCTTAAGAGGACATGAGCCACCTGGACAAGAACCTAATTCATCAGACTCTCCATGCTAGGAGCAGGGTGTGTCTCTGGCCTCTCCTCCACAGATAAGCAGATACCAGGCCCCAGGCCTCTCACCCAAAAGCTCCAGGGTGCTCCAAGGGCCTCAGGGAAGCCAGGTTCCAGACAGTCACCTGGACACAGGCATGTCATCTCAAGCTCTGACCCTCCTGGGTAGGGAAGGGGAGGGGATTCATAACAAGAATAGAATGGTTCCAGAGGCCACATTTATGCCTACAGCAGTGGGGCTCTGCACTGAGGCATTACAAGAACCACTATTATCACAAATGAGAATACTCATAGCTATAATGTAGGCTTTTCTGGAGGGCAGGCAGAGCCTCCTACCTACAACATTAAAGGGGACCCTGAAAGCTCTGCTTCAGGATGCCCCTCTGGCCTTCCCCTACAGGTCTGAAATGCTTATCAGGAACCCAGTTCCCTTTCAACCTCTGATCAGGGTCTGCAACATTCTGGAGAGGAGGAATTGATGCTTTCAGCTGATGAGGAAGATCAACCAGAACCTCCTGCGGCCTCAGGTCTGTTTCGTCCAGCCTATTCAGAACTTTTCTAAACAAAGTCAAGTTCACTACTCAACTTGGAGGAAACTCCACAGAGCCTGAGGAGTCTTCTACCTTGAAGGTACCAGATGTCAAACAAGTCCTCTTTTTGGAACATATTGCCAACACGGAAGAGGTTCCAGCACCTCAGTTGTTTGTGTATGTTGTTCAGAGGCAGAGGTTAGTCCCAACAGCCTGCACTGCCCCAATAAACTCGGAATGGCACTTTTACAATGTGGCAGACTTAAATGCTACCTTACAGCCACCAGCAGTAGATGCACTGATAGCAGATGGAGGACAGGAAAGCAGAACAGGTCCTCTGCAGAAGCCATCAGGCAGCCACCTGGGCAGTGAAGGCTTCAACGACGGCATCCTTCTTCACTAGAGTGTCACTGTTGTGGCTTCATCAACTTCAGGCCAGAATACCAGAAGATGACCTCAGGGTGCACCAGGATATCAACAAATTGATTGCCACTACGGAATTCTCCACTGACGCCACTCTTCATGCAGGAAAATTTGCATCTCACTGATGGTCAGCTCCATGGTTACTGTGTGTAGACTATTATGGCTTCGTCACTGGTCAGCAGACATGAAGCACAAATGGAGACTGGCTTCAGCACCCTATAAAGGGGAGAAGCTATTCAGAGAGGCACTCGATCCCATCCTTGTTGACATCAAGGACGGGAAGAAGATGTCACCTGGATGCTGAGAATCTGATCATAGACCCCCTTCATATTTCTGCTGTCAAACCTTCAGGGCACATAAGGCACCATCTACATTGGGCCAGCAGCCAATTCATCAACACCAAGAGTGGCAGTCGAACAAATCTTACAGGGGGAGACAACAACTTCAATCGAAATGGCCCTTTCAAGAGGAAAAGAGTCATCCCTTCAGACGTTCCAAGTGACAGTGGATTCAACCCTCCCATTGGTGGCTGCCTGGCATGTTTCCCCGACCAATGGGAAGAAACCACTTTGGATGCTTGGGTGAGACACATGATATGATTCGGTCTCGAGTTCCTATCCATTCCTCCAGGAAGATTTCTTCGTTGCCATGTCTCCAAAGATGGGTCAAAGCAAGCACTCATGGAAACAGCTGTTCAGCAGCTGCTTGACATATGGGTGATTCAACACATACCAAATGACAGGGTCAAGGATTTTATTCCATCCTCTTTGTCATCCCAAAATCCTTGGGTGGGGGAGAGCAATGCTACACCTCAAGGGTCTGAACAATCATCTGCTGTACTAGCACTACAAGGTGCAATCCCTCCAGAGCATCTTGGAATCCATCAGGGAAGGAGACTTCCTCACATCCATCAACCTCACAGAGGCATATCTACATGTCCCTATCCACCCATCACACCAGTGTTATCTCTGTTTCTCTTATACAACACAGCTGTCAGGGTTCCACACAACATCAACAACAACACAATCAGAACTCCAAAGAGACAAAGTCCAAGGAATAAGATTTTATTGAAGACATTGTTCTGGTACGGCCTAGAGAAATCCTGAATCTAAAGTTCCCAGGCTTTCTCCACCCAAGTAAAACTGAAAGTTCCACCCACTAATTATCACATTAACTTCTCACCAATGCCTTCAAAAAGAGATTCAACATTTCCCTTAAGACATTCCCCCACAGGTGTCAATTGTCCGGAGAAACTTTCTCATGAGAACCAGACCTAAAGGAATGCAAACAAGATAACAATTTCAAGTTGTCTTTACCAACACCCCCTTCACCCTCTCAGTAACCTTGCAAGAGAAAGAAAAATGTGTCAAAGCTAAAAGGCCCCAAACAATACTTTAAACAATGGCCAATATTCTTGAGCAGAAAACTTCCCAATCCAAAATGTCCTTTTAGACTTGACAATTTAATTGTGCAAGATAGTTTGCAGGCCCTTCAATGATCCAGCAGAGACTTGGTGGATATTTGTACTCCTCTTGCTAAATCTAATTTGCATTTCAGACATGTCAAACTTTACTAATTGCATTGACAGACTATGTGGGAAAGATTTCATATAATTTACCTAAAGACCCTCACTTTACATGTTTAATGACTTCCATTTTTCATATTTCCAACAT
This sequence comes from Cerberus rynchops, assembly GCA_032468195.1. Classification (NCBI taxonomy): domain Eukaryota; kingdom Metazoa; phylum Chordata; class Lepidosauria; order Squamata; family Homalopsidae; genus Cerberus; species Cerberus rynchops. Next base: position 7,148 of record JANHFJ010008674.1, read on the forward strand.
GCTTTCCAATGAGACTTTGCCTGATGCTATTACTATATTTTCTAATGGTGGTAAGACTAGGGGACCAATCACATATCAAATCAACAGTGAAATGGCATGCTCTTTACACAGCTGTGAGCCCACACCACAATGATCAGAACTTGCAGCTGCCATTCTTGCATTTTACACTTTTGCTCACAAACCATTTAATCTTATTTCTAACTCTCATTATGTATGTCAACTTATTGTTAATTTATCTGGTACTTATGTAACACCCAGACTAGATGCTAATTTATTGTTTTTGTTTTTAACTTTGAAGCATTTATTACAGTATCTTACTCATCCATATTTCATTTCACACATTCAGAGTCATTCCTCTTTGCTTGGACCACTCTCAGAAGGTAATGCTCAGGCAGATGCTGCTATACATATATTCCCATCTCTATTTTCTTACCCTTTTTATAGTCAATCCTTTTTTTCATCAAAATGCTTGTGGTTTGGCGCAATCCTACCATATTCCTCTAAACCAAGCAAAACAAATAATTGCAGCTTGTCCTCAATGTACTGGTCTAGCCCCCATAGGAGACACAGGAGTTAACCCCCATAGTTTAGAAGCCAATCAATTATGGCAAATGGATGTTACTCATGTTCCATCTCTAGCACCTTGGAAGTATCTTCATGTTTCAATTGACACTTATTCTGGAGCTATTTGGGCAACCCCACCAAAGGGAAGAAACTTTTAATCATGTCATTTTCCCATCTCATGGCTACTATTACAGCTTTAGGAAAACCAGCTGTTATAAAAACAGATAATGGCACAGCCTATACTTCTACTTCTTTTCTCCAATTTTGCACTACATGGAATATTTTTCTTCATCATGGCCTACCTTATAATTCTACTGGCCAAGATATTGTTGAACAAGCCAATCATTCCTTTAAAGATTGCTTACTTAAACAATTAAAAAAGGAGGGATCTAGGGTACCTAATGTGGCATTGATAACTCATCAATGCCAAATTTAAAGTCCTAATAACTTTAAATCAGCTGAACATTTCTTTTCAAAATTCTACTGCCTACCAGTGCTACTTTCAGCAGAAAGCTGTGCTTCCTAATCCATTGGTATATTATCGGCAATTGCCTGATAAAACCTGGTTAAGCCCAGTTCCTTTATTAACTTGGGGACGAGGCTATGCTGCTGTGCTTGTGCCTACAGGCCCTCTCTGGATTCCAGCCTGGTGTGTGTGACTAGCCAAAGATGTCATGACATCAAGTTCTAAACCCAATCCTGGAAATGAGGAAGGTGACTCTTCAGACAGCACAATGTCCATTTGGCTCTCTCTATTGCAGTTGGCCAATGACCTGGGGCGATGTGAAGAACCTAACATCTAAAGTGCAAGAGGCTCTGAGGCAGCAAGGGAAAGAACCTACACCAGAGAATTTATGTGCTGCTATATTTGCGGCTTTGACTGCAAATTCTTTAGTCATTCTTTGCCTCTCTTTCCTTCTTAATTGCTGTGTGGGCACTCAAGCTCTTTTACTTCATCCTTTAGAATCATGGATGAAGTATAGTATTTGGGTGCAATTAGCTAATGTCACACAAGTGACAGACTTTTGTCTTTCTGACCCGTCTGTGTTCCACGATCAGTTTTAAAAAATTATACTGGATTAAGCAATTTTCTATGAATTTCAATATGCAACTATGTCAAACTGGGGACCAGTCTCTTATATGGTAGCCTCAGATGCTATTGTTTTATATACACCAATTGTAGCTGTTCCTGCAAATATTACTTGTGTAAAAATTGTCAATTGTATTACTTCACCCGAAAAACCTCATTGTATACATGTCAATCTAGGAATTTTAAATTGTACTTCCTTTCAAGAGGTATCCTTTAATTATGCACATATATGGTTACCAAAAGGATGGTTCTTTACCTGCAGGAGACATTTAACTACATTCCTGCTAATGTAAGTACAACATACTTTTGCCTTAGCAGACTTACCACCTTCTTGCCAACCAAAGCAGAACTCAATATTTCCAAGGCTGTGGTCTTGGATAATAATTGCTATCCTTATCAGTAGCTGTTGTCTAATCCAATGTCTTCCTTCTCTTCTTAACATGTGTCTTTCACTTTTCCATACTAAACCATCATTATCTTTGCCTCAGGAACAAGTCTATGCTTTGTATAAACAAATGCAAGGTTATATGTCTTCTAATTATGACCCACTAACTAATCCACCTTATGATTATGCCTTAACTAATAAAATAAAAGAGAGTGAGATGTAGGGATTGTGTTTATGCGCAGCATACTGCCATACACCCCCACAACTCATGATTCTATGCCCTTTGCTCCTATCACCTTTGCTCCAGTGAAGCAAACCAAGATGTCTCACGTATTCTCTCTTCCTATCTCTTCCTGTCTCTTCCTGTCTTAGTCCATTACCATTTAATTCCTGACAATATAATATGTAACTAGAAGTTAGTTGATTGGATTATCTAATGAGTAAACTGTAGTTAAACATTGAATGATGAAGACTAAACTTATGCCTGTAACAAGGAATATAAGAAAGTAATAAACACGATGAGCTTCAGCTTTTGCTCAAAGAGCTTCTGCTCAAGCCAGCTTTTGCTCAAGATATGCCTGTGACTGGTTCTTAGCACCCCAACAATCTATCCCCTGAAACATTTATTCATATAAATGTTTTAAACTTCCTCCTCAGTTTGGCAGTCTCTCTTGGCTAGTGTAAATACTGAATTGAGGTACATATGCAGAATCTCTTTATAACAATACAATTTATTACATCTGTAATTAAGTCAGAGAGGTAATGTCTCTTGATGAAAGAAAATGGTGAATATAATTTATTTGAATAATTTGGAATCTAAAGAATTCTTCCATTGATTGCAATATATTTTGGTTATTAGTTAAAGCATTTTGTTTAGGGCAGGGGTGTCAAACTGGTGGCCCACAGGCTGGATGCATCACCCTCAGGCCATGCCCACCCCAGCTTTGCAAAGGGAAAAGACATTGTAAAATGTCATGTGATGGCAATGTGACATTACGAGTTTGACACTTGTGGTTTAGGGTATCACAAATATATGAATGTAATGTTTTAGTAATATGACTTTATAGAGTAATGTTTTTTCCCCTTCAAATATTTCAGTAGTGACAATTCTGGATTTCTAATTCTATCAAGGTAGTTCCCTATTTTGTCAACATAGAAATGGCAAAATTTACATTTTGTTCCTTTTATATATAGAAAGCAAACAACATGCCGTTTAAACAGATACAGGAGGCACTAAACATAATGGGAAGAGTGTAGTTGCATGAAAAGCTTCAGAAATAATATACTGTACATGAATACAGTGGGCTTACAGTATATAATTTGTACATTTAAGTGCAAACATACATTTTTCTGATCAAGCGTTCCTCAGTCTGATATGTTCCCTATGTAAAGAACTACAATTATCAAACTGGAGTGTAACATAAAACATGGAGGGCATGAGGTTGGTGAAGGCTGTGTTGCTCTGTTTAGAATATTAAATTCTCTTTACAGCCTACTTAGTTTTCATTAGGACAATTGTCTTCTGATGCATCTTTTTTATAATTCTACTAAATGTTGTCCACCTAAAACCATTAATTTCTCATCCTCCAATCTATCTCCATATTTTGATTCTTTCTCAAGTATTTCAGCCTTTCTAATAACACATTCTTGAGGAAAAGTTCTCAAAAAGTTGGATTTCTGAATTTTAAGGAAGCATACCATAAATTTCTCCCTCCCCTCCCTTTCAGGATCATTGATTTCCATAACTTGTACTCCCCTGCCTGAAAATGGGCAATTTGAATGAAGATAAAAGAGGCAGATAACCAGACATGATATACTTAATGTACTATTTGAGTTGAGCCTTATGAATATTTGGAAAATTGTTTGGTGATTTAAACTGTCCTTATGCCATTCCTACAAAAGATAATGGTTTATGGCTAAAAAATAAGCTAGGATCTAATTCTATAAGTTATAGAGTAGGCAAGATGGGCAGCATATAAATTAAATGAATGAATAAATTACGTTCACAATTGGTTGAGGTCAGATACATATGGACTAGCCATATTAAAAATAGAATTACAATCCATTATAAAATAAACCCAGACATACCTGCCACTCATTAAGACACTTATGCTTAAAGTAGCCACAGTGCTTTACAACAGCTCTTACCCTGCTAAGTCTGCTAACATGAGTCTTACCCACACTCTCTGAAACCTTTTCAGAATATTTTACTTGGCTAATCATTCATTTATTTCTATTAATTCCATGCATTATTTTAGGTTGCATAACACATATGTGTTACTATGAACTCTTCTTTCTTTCTTACAGCCTAATTGTTTTTCCTATGTCAATTATAAGGCATATATGGTTTCAATATTATTTAATTTTTACCCTAAATTTTCTGTGGTGACATGTACTCTTATGCTAGTAAAGTTAACCCAGTAGTCCACTTTCCTAATTAAAGCAAAGGATCTATATACAGTATCTTAAAGTCCTTCCTTCCGATGTCTGAAGCTCACACAACTTCTGTAGCCCATGCTCTTTCTTTAAACATTTGCATTTGATCTTTCTAAGTAGTGAACTTGCCTATTATAATAATTTCCGCTTTTACGAAAGATGACAGAACTCTTTATGTGCAATGTATTTTCAATGTTTGTTCTCCACTTTTCATATAAATATATAAGATTTTAACTACTAATTATTTTCCTGACTCTATAGGTAAAGAAACCATCCAGGATATCTACTGGGACATTTAGGATTCAGTGGAATTCAAAGGGATCAAACAGAACAAAGTGTCCACTTTGTGCTTGTAAAAACACACAACATAAATGTTATGCAACAACCATATAAGCATATAGTTGATAAAGCCCCAATTGTGTTACTGTTTGAAAAGTGAAATAATAATTGTGTTCAATCTGCCAAATGGAAAACAGGACCTCCAGGTATGGAATGGTAGTGACAGTCAATAATTACAAGTTATGTTGCTTAATAAATATGTAGTTGTAGTGATTGTAGGTATAAATTAAGACTTGTCACTGCACACAGTGCAAGAGAGTTTTGATTTCAAATAATTCTCAAAGCTATGTCCACAGTGCCATGGAACTACAGGGATATATGTCTTACTAATAGCTATTATAATTATAATAGAGAAATGCCTGTAATTGAGGCTAGTAGTGAGATGCTATGCGTTATATTTCCCTAAAAAGAAAGACAGAAGGAAGAATAGATTTTTCTCCCCAAATCAATTACTTTTAAAATGAGGTGCGGATCTTACATTAACTGAAATATGGCAAAAAATAAAGGTAGATGAAGAGTTTTCATACCCTCTGTCTAATCTTTGAGGGGGGGATCTTAAATTTGGAGGTTTTTTCCTTTAGTGCAGTGGTGTCAAACTGGTGGCCTGTGGGCTGGATGCATCTTGTGCAGGCCACAGCCATCCCAGCTCCGTGAAGGGAAAAACATCATGATACATAATGTGACAGCAATGTAACACTATGTCATGCCCATGTCAGACTTGGACTCTGAGGCAGAGGAGGAACAACTGCCAGAGAATGGGAGAATGCCTCCGTAGCCTGTGGAGGAGGCAGGGGAAGGAAATGATTGATGGTCGGCCCCTCCATTCAGGCCCTGTGGTTGCCATGACCAGATCCTTGCATATGTGCATTGGACAACCCATGGAAGAGGCTGATCAGTTGCCCCCACATCAGTCCTATGATTATCCCATTGATTTAATGCTTGATGCCAAATTGCCAGTGAGTCAGATTTACTCTCTGTCTGAACCTGAGTTGGAGGCATTATGGGATTTTATTGCTAAGAATCTGTGGAAGGGGTTTATCTGCCCTTCTTCTCTGTTGGTTGCACCAGTGCTCTTTGTCAAGAAGAAGTTGGGGGAGCTACGTCTGTGCTGTGATTACCACAAGTTAAATGCAATCACAGTATGGAACCTAGTACCCACTTCCCGTCATCCCTGAACTCATTGAGCGGCTTCATCAGGCCAAGATCTTTACTAAGCTAGATCTGCAGGGGGCCTAGAACTTGGTCCGAGTACGTGTCAGGGATGAATGGAAGACAGCCTTCTGGATGCGTTATGGTCATATTGAATACACTGTGATGCCATTCAGATTGACCAATGCTCCCGGTGTATTTATGCATTTTATGTATGATGTCTTCCGGGACTTATTAGACCAGTTCATAGTAATTTAGCTGGACAACATCTTTGTCTACTCCGTGTCCCTGCAGGAGCATTGGAGACAGGTGTGGCTGAAGGCCGCTTTCGCCTCTGAGCCCATCCTTAAGCATCCTGATCCATGCCGGCCACTTGTGGTTGAAGACATTATTTATGCAATGATATAATGATCAATGTGGCATCATTTGCCTCTTTATCTGCCTGTGAATACTGTGGATGTTTGCTGTATTATTTATTTATTCAATTCATATGGTCACCCATTTCAAACAAGTGACTCTGGGGTGGTTACTAACCAAAAGTTACCAACCAAAAGTAAAATGAATAACAGAGGGATTTGAAGATTAGGGTACCGTTTGGGTTAAACTGTTGTCTGGGTTTTTTTCTTTTCCATATACCAGTATATTATCATTAGATATTGGGTCAACTTATTTATTAGACAGATAGATATCCATATCTGGAATATTTGTTTGTTTAATATAGCATTTTTGATAAGTATGGATGAGAAAGCTTATAACTATTTGTAGACCATTATTTATTTATTTATTAAATTTATAGACCGCCACTCTCCCAAAGGGACTCGGGGCGGTGTACAGCCATCGATAAAACATAAAACACAAAATTCCTTAAAAAATCAATTAA
>JANHFJ010008680.1:6945-23015 GCA_032468195.1 Cerberus rynchops
AGACCCGAATAGACCCAGACCTGCATACCTATACCCGTGAAAATCTACGAAAACATATATATATATATATATATATATTCCCCTCATTATAACTCTTTTATAGTAGTAAGAATCCTTGAAGGATAATTTGTGCTAAAGTATTTTTTACTTCTTTGTCTTCTGGAGTACACAAAGTATGCTTGATTTTGCACACTATCATTTAATAAATAATAAATTTAATATTCCATTTTAAAATAGGACACTTTGATTGTTTGGTCAGAAGCAGAAAATTATGATTTAGCTCTGAGTTTTCAAGAAAAAGCTGGCTGTGATGAGATCTGGGAAAAAATTTGCCAGGTAAGAATTACATTTAAAGTTCTTAATGTTTTTTTTTAATTTAGATTTGACTCTTCATAAACTTTGTGATTGAAATAATGTTCTAGTGACCCATTTAATTGTACAATACCTTAATTTTTATAATATGAATTACAAAATTTATTTTCTAGTTTAGCTTAAAATATTGTGATTTTTCCAGTGGCATTATTTAAAATACTATTTCAAGACTGATTTACATTTATACTTCTACAATGAAATTATTTTGATGATTGCAGTGACTGTGATTCTGCTGTATAACATCAGTTACAAATACTACCATTAACTTATACCTTTGATACTGCTCAGAAAAGGTGGATCGCTATGAGGGTCTACAGGAACATCCTTCCTTTCCTCCTTCCTCATCAGTTGGCATGATAGAGCAACCTAAATTTGGTGTGTAGCCCACCAGTCCCATTTCACTGACAATTCACAGAATTTCAGAACTATATTAACATATGATTTAGATATTTGGTAATAACATAGATTTTCATAATTCCTTTTTCTTGCCTTTCAAAGTCTCTAACATGTGTCAGAATACGTCAATAATTATTAATGTTTTTTTATTTTAGGTTCAAGGGAAGGATCCTTCTGTAGAAGTTACACAGGATCTCATTGATGAATCAGAAGAAGAACGCTTTGAGGAAATGCCTGAAACTAGTCATTTGATTGATCTCCCTACTTGTGAACTCAACAAACTCGAAGAAATAGCAGACCTAGTTACCTCAGTTCTCTCATCACCCATTCGTAGAGAAAAATTAGCCTTAGCACTGGAGAATGAAGGCTATATTAAAAAATTATTACAGCTTTTCCAACTTTGTGAGAACCTAGAAAATACTGAAGGCTTGCATCATTTGTATGAAATTATTCGAGGAATTTTGTTCCTCAATAAAGCAACTCTTTTTGAGGTGATGTTCTCAGATGAGTGCATTATGGATGTTGTGGGATGCCTTGAATATGACCCTGCATTAGCTCAACCAAAAAGGCATAGGGAATTTTTGACCAAAACAGCAAAATTTAAAGAGGTTATACCCATAACAGACTCTGAACTTAGACAAAAGATTCATCAGACTTACAGGGTACAATACATTCAGGACATCATCTTGCCAACACCATCTGTTTTTGAAGAGAATTTTCTTTCTACCCTTACTTCATTCATTTTCTTTAACAAAGTCGAGATTGTCAGTATGCTGCAGGTAAGTGAATTCAAAAGTCTAAAAGTTGCATTTTAAAAATTCTAAATATAATTATGATGCTAACCATAAAGCTTTTTAGTACGCTGCTATTATTTGCATATGCTCATTTACTAGTTCTGATAAATTACTTTTCACTGTCCATTCACAGAGCATAATTTAGCTATATTGTTTGTGTACTCATTGATGTATATTTCATAGACTTTGTATGAATACAGTGGATTTCTCAAACAAGATAGACTACATATAAGTTCTTATAAGTGCTATGAGATGTACATGGTTTTCTGACAGTTCTTTTATATTAGTTAGCATTGATTCTAGCTTTTAAATAGTTGTGTTAAACATACTGAAAATAAAATAATAATCACAGATTTTTATAATATCCCTATTTTTCCCTTGCCATCTATAAACAGGAATATGTGAGCAGTGAACATTTTCTATAGAGTGCATGGAAAGGGTGATACTTTTTAATTTTGTTAACATTTATTTCTTTGAAAATCAGTCATGCACACCAGTCATAAGATTCCAAAGATGAATCAAAAATCATACAGTAATTTCTACTGGTATACTGTAATCATAAAAAGTCTGAGTAAAAATCCTTTTGAAATTAAAGGAAAATAAATATAAAATGTCCTAGCTGTTGCTTTGTTCATTACAAGTTATACTTATAAATATTGATGGTGAGTTAAGAAAAAAATACAGAACTGAGATAAAACCAGAGAAGGGATGTAGGAATTAGAAAGCTTCTTTTTGCCAAGTTACTTTGTCCATATGGCTCAATCTTACATAGCCTAACTGGCAACAACTCCAAAGGATTTTAATGATCTCTCCTACACTAAGATCTTTTTATCTTCATTGATAATACACAGGTTGGGCTCTGTGTCTCTCTGTATGTAGAGAATGTATATACCATTGATCTGTCCATCTTTTCCTGCTAGTATAAACATCTTATTTCTATCAGTCTATAATTGATGTAATTTATTTAAAATTCAGCATCCCAAAAAACCTTATGTATGCAAAATACATCTAAACTCTTGTTGGGCTTCCCATTTATTTCAGTTGTATTATTGACAGTGAATATATTTGGAAAAAAGCTCACTTCAATTATAGTGGTAGTAACACATATAGACCCTACATATTTGCTAGTTGTTGTTTCTTATTTTGATGAACCTGATGAAGCAGATTAGGATGACAACATTTTGTCGTCTTTTAAGTATTTTATTGTCCATGTTTGCCTCTTAAATGGCATCACAGGTACAAAGCTAGATGATAATGCTGACTTATGCTTACACTGATGTAGTTCTAAAATGATGTGTTGTGATGGTAGCAGTGCCAAAATTTAACTACTGCCATAGCTATTGGCTGTATGTTAAATTACGTAAAATTTGTGAAAGATGGCTGGGTAGAATTTGCACTCCCACTTCCTTAAACAGTAGCTTAAGTTCAATTCAGTGTGAAATATTTTAGGTCCAATGAAATCCAGCTGGTTCACTAAAAATGAAGAAGTGGACTGAATCTTCTTAAGACTGCTCAGATATGTGTTGTGATTAATTGATTAAGTAAACAATTATATGATCTAGTACATTGTTAAGAGTTTTCTGGAATTGTTCACCTGATACTTATTTATTTAAAGTATTTTTTACCATAGTGTTCAGCAAAAAGACTCTTAGAACTGCTAGCCTGATATAGTAAATACAAGTTAATCCTTGTCCATAGGCTTACAGTCAGAAACAGACAACATAAAATGAAAAATGGAGAGAGGTGGGAAGAGGGGGAAAAATAAACTTCTGGCATTTTAAAATAAAACAGTAGCTCTTATAAAAACCATTTGGAAAAGAGCTGAGGAAATAAGAAGTTGAACTGAGTTATTATTGTAAGTATCCTCAGTCTGATTATAATATTCCATTATATGCTCTTACTTTTTCTCAGGTTTTTTTCCTTTGTGCATGTATGCATGTTCAACATGTCATAGTGGGTGACTGAAAGAAGAAGCTGAATTGAAGCTAAATTGCTTTGTATCAAGTGAAATCACTAGTTTACCTAGCTCAGTATCATCTGGGCTAATGGATAATGACTATTTTGAGTATTAAATAAAAGATTTTCCAAAATTGCATAGGAATTGAATATGGATATTTTGGATGCAAAGCCTGTATTATGATTAGAGCTTTCAAAGACCTTGAGTGAAGTTCTGCATTTGGCCTTTGAATGAGGTTCTTGATGCTCCAAAAGGGTATAAAAACCAGGAGAAAAATAGAAACTATTTCAGTGTTATGGAATTAGTTAAATACTATTATTGTAATTATTCAAAGTGGGTTTAATATTTTCATATCAGTTACAGCAGAATGACAATTTTGCAACTGTGGGGATTCATTGAAGAATTCAAGGGTCAAAATGCAACCTGAGATTTTAGATTGGAGTGATTGTTAAACATTGTGACATGAAAAGTTTAAATCACTAGAAAATATTTGAAATTCACTAGAAAGTAGTTATTTATTCCTTCTGTATCAACAAATGACTGTCATACTTCATAGTAAATCTGGTGATGCAACAAATGCTGCTTTTTAAAAACACTTTCGTCATTCATTCTACTATAATTCTTGGATTAGCTTAATTTAAGTATGTGATAGTTGAGTATTCAGCAGATAAATTGTAGGACAAGGTCTAACCAAAATAAATTGGACTACAACATTTTAGCTTGCATTGATACCTGAATTCTGAGCATGATAAAACATAATTTTAAAAATATTTAGCTTGCTTGATTTTGAGATCATTTGGTCTTTCTGCATCAAGCTGTAGTGACAGTGTTTTATCAGAGTCTCTTCAACAAGCTATTGATGTTATTGTGTCCTTCAGCTTGCAATTTGGTCCTTGGTTAGCTGTTTTACATGTGTAATAGTTATTTTTGTTTTAGTTAAAGCATTCTGTTGAAGTATCATAGTGCCATTTGAGCTAATTTGTCTTTTTCAGAGTGGTGTCATACTGCTCTTAGATAATGTTTTAAGAACGTTTTAGATTTCCAGATATTTAATATTGTGTTTAGCTCCTGATTTCTAAGGTTTGGTTTTAATAATGTTGCAGCACTAATTGTGATAAACTTCTGCATATATGATAAATGTATTGTAAATTATATAGGCTAGGCAATCTTTTAGTGTTCTTCCCTTTCCATGACCTCACATTTTCAAAGAGCATGACCCACCTAAGATAAATTTTTATACTTGTGAACAGCTGTGTTGTGGAAACAGTCTCCTTTATTTCTGGCCATGTTACCACTACTGCAACAATATGAAATTGTGTGTTTTGAGTTTTGCCTGCTCTACTAGACTGCTTCAGAAAGGAAAAAAAAAACATTGAATGTTAACTGGGAGTATGAACAATGCTGGAGTGGCAATAAACTATATACATAGCTAGGATCTTTAAAAAAAACAAACAAAGCATTCGGCTATTTGTAAAGAAAGCTGTAGTACATTAGCCCGTATATTGTATATAAGTAAATAATCATTCAGAAGCAGGAGGATTCTTAAAGATATTTCAAGTCAAATGCCTAGAAATCGGTGGGTTTCAAATAATTTAACAACAGGTTCTGTGGGTGTAGCTAAGTGGGCATGGCTAGGTGGTCATGTGACTGTGTGGGGGTGGCCAACTTGACATTTCTTTGCCCTAATTACTGTTTTAAGTATAAAAGAAGATATACCAAAAGATAGTTTATTGTATGCATTTAATATTTAAATAAGAATAAGAGGTAGACAAAACAAGAGAGAGCGCAAGAGCACAATAGAGATAAGTGTGAGAGTGAGAGAACAGTACTATCCACACACTAGTAACACACTCCCGGGACTGCTGTTGGAAGCTGCGTAGCTCTTCGTGGCTGGAAAGAGGCAAGAGAAAGAGGGGGCGCTGCGTGAGGCCAATAAGTAGGGCGGGGCAGGGCCAACCAGCAATATAACTAAGGGTTCTCCCGAGATCCCCTGAATCCCACCACTGCTAGAAATCAATTGTGGTAATCCAGATCCAAACCAAAAGCAGTTTTCATGATGCAGTTCCATCTTGAATTTAGCAACTAAGGAAATCTAATTTCTACCGGTCTCTTCCTTATTAAGTTAAAATATTTTCCTTTTGTGCTGAAATGATGAAATTAAAGCTCATTTTGCTGTGATTACTGCAAAACATTGGTGGCTTGGTGGAGGATAGATAGTACTTTTTCTCAATTTCCAGCATGTCTAAAACATTTTTTTATTAATAAGAAATATATTTCTTACAAGTAAAAAACTAAATGACCAAAATATTTTAAAGTTATGTTTTGCTTCTTAATAACAAGGCAACATGGCTATATATTTAGAAACATGATATGTAACTAAAATAGAAATAATCTATTAATGTGATGTGATATGATGGTAAAGTTATAGAGCGGATACATTTTGTCTTTTTGTGGTACAGTATTAACTGATCTATAGAAACTGACACATGCTTAACAACTTCACACACACAATACTGTTAATTATATTATTAGTGTAGCGAAGAAGCAATACAGAGAACAGACTGTACCTTCAGAATTCCTTTTCTAAAAATATCAGTTTGAGTTGTGCAGTGTTCTTCAAAATGTGGGAGCCACAATAATTATCCTTTGTGGCAACTAGTTAGAACTTCTAGGCTAGATATTTTGATAGAAGGATGTGTCATGAGTATGAGGTTTTTGACACATGTTAACTCTTAATTGGGATGGGAATATTTAGAAATGCAGCCTACTGACTGCAGTAGTCATGACTGTTTTGCATGACACATTTCTCAGGGATCAGCAAGACAGTAAGTAATTTGCAAACTTGTTCAAGCAGGAAGGATGAGAAAGGGACATTTGGGAATTGTTATAGTGGGAAGAAGGAAATGGTGACTTATTTTTTGTGCTACTACCTTCTCCAGTTCCAAAGTATATTTCACCTGTACCTGTTTAGCAAGATTATATTGATTTTGTGCTTACAACAGTAGCATAGCTACCATAAATGTGGAGACGGGCAGATTTGACATGCTAGAAAAAATGAGATTACTTCATTTATTTCATATTTACCTAATTAAAATATGTTAATGAAAAGTAATCATGTGCCTTCATTTAAGAATAGACAGTTTGTGATTACTTGAACTGTGAATAATACTTATTTCTCTAAATCTTGGAGTAGTCAGTCTTTACAAGTTAAACCCCCAATACAGATTAAAATTTACTACTAGAACTATCAAGACATTTAGTACAAATTACTATTATTTCTAAATAGTCTATACTTTTAAGACACATTAAATCAATTGTGAGTATACTTAAAATTAGCAAAATAATTGTTGAATCTGCATTTGAAATTTGAAATTACAGGCCTTAGGAAACTGCTGTAATCATGTCCAAAATTTTTTTCTGAATTATTTTGAATAGTTCCCACATGATAGGACATTTGTACCACCTTTGAATGTTGTGTTCCAAAAAAAGGAAATTTAAAGTGTTCGAACTCTTAAATTCTTTTCAATAAAGTTATTGGCTGTATTGATTAAGAGCCTTGCTGCATCTTTTTTGCTTGCTTCAATGTTCTTATTTAAGATGCCTTAATCAAGGATTATATAAATCTGAACTGAATATTCAAAATACTCTTAAATTATATTGTATGCTCATTGAGTCATTTCACACAACCCATGACACTTCCAATAATTCCCATAATTTTCTATTAATTTGTTGAGTGATGTGTAGAAACTACAGATCAATATAAGAAAAGAGAGCAGCTTTGAGGAGAAAATTAGATTGAGTTAGGCTTCTTTGGTTTCCAACCCTGTCAGTTTTCCTGGGTTCCAATTTGAATTTGGGAAAAATGAGACTTGTGAGAGGAGAACCTATTTTAGAACGAAAAGACAATGTAGTAACAGTATGAGGACCTATCCATCTTTTCCCCCTCCCTCAATTTCTGAAATACATAATTTTAAGGTAAGGGAAGTCACACTAGCAATTCTTACTTTAGGTAAAGGTTACTTTACATTCTTAAGCTTACCAGGCAGTTTAGAACCTTGCTTTTTTTTTGTCATTCTAGTTGACATATCGTTAGTGTTAATGATATGAATTTCAGTAGATTGTGGCAATTCGAAAATATCCCAAGCTAATCACAATACTTGTACCATTTCAGAGTAAGCTGATCTTCGTGATTGGCAGAATTACTTATGGTTAACTACAGTATTACTCACATGCAATGTTATTTTACATCAAATGAGACTGAAAAGAAACAACATTTGTAAAGCTGTGGTATGAAATTATAGTCAAAATAAAACATAAAACTTTAGTGGCACACAAAATGAACTAGAAAAAAAACCTTACTTTATATTCTAATTCTTAAAATAGTGGATGTTGTGTTAAACTATACATTGCAATATTCTACAGGAAGATGAAAAGTTTTTGTCTGAAGTTTTTGCACAGCTAACTGACGAAGCAACTGATGATGACAAAAGACGTGAATTGGTAAGTTCATTTTTAGATTTAACTCTGACATTCTTCTGATTGTTCATAGCTTCTCCTTGTATCTGGAAAGATTATACTTATGACTGCTTTGTTTTTTATTACATTTTAAAACTGCCCATCTCCCTCAGAGAGGAACTCTGTGTGAGTGCCTATGTCATGACATGGCACCCAGGACTTCTGTTCTGGTTTGGTTTGGTTGTTTTTGGGCTGATTTACAGAAATGTGAGGTCAACAAATAGGTAGTTCTGTAGCTTTGTCAGGATTTTTTAATTCAAAATTTTGAGCAATGTACTTTTTTCCTTATATAAATCTTTTATTTTACTTGATGCAGGTTAATTTTTTCAAAGAGTTCTGTGCATTTTCTCAAACATTACAGCCTCAAAACAGAGACACCTTTTTCAAAACGTTGGCAAAATTAGGAATTCTTCCTGCTCTTGAAATAGTAATGGTAAGTTGAAGACTGGCATGTGGTTGATAAATTGTATAAAACCAGACACATTAGAAGCTCAAATTACAAAACTACGTCTGATTTACTTTGGCCATGTCATGCATGCAAATAGAAGTCAGTGATGCTAGGAATGGTTAGTGGAACAAGAAGAAGAGGCAAGCAAAGAACATACTGACTTGATAACATCAAAACTGATACAAAGATGAACATCCAACAACTAAAAAAGTTGTGCTTGACAGGGTAGCATGGAGAGTACTTATCTGTAAAGTCCCCAAGAATCAGACACTGCGATGGTTAAAACAATTGTTTCTATTAACAGTTTCTGCGTATTCCCTACAGGGCCATCTCTATGGCTTTCTACATATATATAACAAATTATATATGATAAATATTTTCTTTGTTCCATAAATAAATTATTTTCAATAATAATTATAAGTTGAATAGCAAAACAAGTTCAACTTTATGCCGAATAAGGAATTTCAGGTGGTTAGAGCAACTTATAACCAAAAGTTTTATGGAAAACCTTAAATTTAAGGTGACATGGCATATATTTATATAAGTTTTATAGCAGGCATGGAGGACCCCAGTCTGTAAATCCAATCTGATTGCCTCACAGTATCTTGAATTAGTTCCTTCTCTTCCCAGTATTTGAATCTTCATTTCACTTGAATTTTTCTATAAAGTTAATGCTCTATCAGAAATGCTCATTTTAAATAAGTGATCTGATTTGATTTCAGGGTATGGATGATTTACAAGTTAGATCTGCTGCTACAGACATATTTTCTTATCTGGTAGAATTCAGTCCATCTATGGTTCGGGAATTTGTAATGCAAGAAGCACAGCAGAGTGATGACGTAAGAATCATGCAGCTTTGTTACAAATATATATTATACCTATAAGTAAAGATAGTGACCATGTCTAGTTCTTGTTCTGTCAAAACAAAGCATTTATTCTCTATGTAATCTTGTTCTTCCAACTCCTAAAAAATGGATTTGTTGTCTCAACAATACATTTAAAGAAGAACTTAATAGTTGCTCTTGACTAGCTAATTAATAATGCCTCAAACAGTATTTTTATTTATTTATTAAATTTATATACCGCCTCTTTCCTGAGAAGGGACTCGGGGCAGTGTACAACCAATTAAAAACAGAGACAATAAAATAAATATCAATTAAAAACAAATTAAAAGAATTAAATTAGGTGGAATTAAATTAAATTAGAATTGCCTGCTTGTAAGGTTGGTGCCCACTCACTACCCAATTACTTCCTCTTAGCATAGCAGCGATTCTTCTTCACCTTTGCCCCCTAAGTTTATCATTCACTTTCTGTCTTGTTGGGACTGTGCTTCTGGAAATCAGATGCAAAATATGGATTGGAGAGCTTAATAGTTAATTTCACCTCCTTGATTTACTAATATATGCAGGCATGAAATGGAAATGTGGAGCCCGTTAAATAGTTGTATTGTATATAGGTTTAGAATGCATTTGGCCGTGTTTTTGTTATTATAATTTTTAAATGTTTTATCTGTACTTTAATGGTTTTGTTTCAATTATTTTGTTTGGGTTTTTTAATGGTGTGCACTGCCCAGAGTCACAAGCATGAGATGGGCCACTGTATAAATTAAATAAATGACATGTTGTTTAGATAAGTTTAATTAATAATATAAATGTCCCAGCAAAATTCAACTTAACGGGTTGTTCTAATAGTTTAATATATCTCTTAGCTATAATTTTGTTCCTGTGTAATGAAATCCAGAGCTTATGCCACCATTGTTCTGAATAACCCTAGGCCCTTCCCTACTTCATGTAATTATCTTCATGATATTATCATGTTGCTATCATGTTACTATACTGTCATTATCCCAACTGGGGTGCTGTGTAAGTCTTCATGCAGAGTTTGGAAAGTGAGGGACTAGATGGGAAGAAACATCGAGGTCCTATTTGCCAATAAACAGACTCCACAAATACTGATTCTGAAGGTGGTTCTTTGCACAGTGAAGCTCACCCTGAAGATCAGGTCCATATCAAGGGGGTCCTCCTGAACCCACAGCTACTGCTAGAGCTTTAAGTGGATGCCTTAGCCAGGAGGACTTTTGCCCATTTTTCAGTTTGTGCATCAGTAATTTATCGTAAAATACAGCGACAATTACCGTGCAGTTTGACTGTTGCAGTGCACTTTATGTAGAATTCATTTTAAGACTGCGGAAACGTCAGTTGGCACAAAATGCACCACCATGCTGCTAACAGGTCAAATCTGCTGTTGCAGAATAATACTATTTTGTGGTCACTGCATTGGTTGCCAGTAGTAATTACAATTGTATGGAACCGAATTAAACAAAACATGATTATTATTCATCCTGTATAACATAAAAAGTGTCCTCTGTCCCTACAAAAAATGTACAGTAGGATATGTAGGGATCCTGTCCCTACAAAAAATATGAGGAGTGTGAGCCACAAGTCTGACTTACCTGTTTTATGGAAAATGCTACCTCCAGTAGTCATGTGACCATATTTTGGATGCTCAATAATCAACCTTCATTTATGGCTCTTTGTGGGATCCCACAATCAATCATGTGACTGTGATTTATAACATTTTTCTGGAACATGGTGTTTATTTCCAGTTTCTGGCAAAAAAAAAAAGATCCACAACATATACTGGGTTTGCTTAACAACCACTGTGTTCGCAATAACTACTACAAAAAAAAGATTGTAAAAATTGGTCACAGTCACATAATAACCCACGTAATGATTGTCACAATTTACAACTATAATTGTAGATTCAATTACATATAAGTTGAGGACTATTTGTAGGTATCTAATGAAACAAATAGGCTCTAGAGTAAACTTCATCAATGTATAGTGTTCATTTCACTACAAGGTTATTTTAACACAAAATTTCTAAAAGCCCTGTGTAATAAATAGATATCAAATTGTTATCTTTAGGCAGAATGTGGGTGCAAAATATTTGAGAGCTGTAAAGTTTTAATATTGTTAATTCTTTGAAAGCAAGACATAACTTGTTTTTGGTTTCTTACAGGATATCCTCCTCATAAATGTAGTCATTGAGCAAATGATTTGTGACACTGATCCTGAACTTGGGGGTGCTGTTCAATTAATGGGCCTCTTGCGTACTCTAATTGATCCTGAGAACATGTTGGCCACAGCTAATGTAAGAAAATGGAAAGGGGTAAAGAAACTTTACTGTCTAAACAAATATTTAATAAAAACTTTAAGCATGCTTGTTAACTTTTGAAAAACTGCTTAGAAAATTTGAGCAAATACTCTTTGAAATGTTTTTTCTCTGTAGCTTTATTTTTCAAAATAGTCCACATAGCACACAGCCAATCTATATTATTGCCAGTATACAGAGATTTCAGAAGTTTGATACATATGTTTACAGATCAGTTATTTCTTTGATTATAAGCCATGTTTGGGTGATGCAACTCTTCCACAACTATGTCTCCTGTCCATTAGCCAAAAAGATAGAAAGTTATATCTGTGAGCATGGATTTTGTCATTGCCTACAGATCAAAGTGCTACATAATCTGGTCTGTAAATATTTTAAAATATATGCAGCATTTGCAGTAAAAATAGTTTGGGATTTTAATGTAAAAGACCCCAATTCTACTCATTTCAGTAATCCTTTGAGCAAGCTAAACTGTGAGGTTCCTCTTAATTTCCCTTCCTTCCTTCCATCCATCCATCCATCCCTCTTTTTTGTTTATCCCTTTTCTTCCTTTCTCATTTTGTCTTTCTCTCTCCCTTTTTTCTTTCTTTTCTCTCCCTTCTCTGTCTCACTCTATCCCTTCACTTCGTCCTTCCCTCTCTCCTTCTAAAGCTAGGAGACCCACCTGAAACAAAAATTCCTTTGGATAAAACTGGCCATTTTACACACACATGTGCGCATGCACGCACACACACACACACACACTGGGGAGGAGGTAAACATTCAGGGAGTTGGAAGGGGCAGGGGGGTAGCTTGTTTACACCATGCATTGGAATTTCCCACCACGGAGAAAAAGGTGATTCCTTCCCAGCAGCCATGGCTGGAAGCTAAAGCCTGTCCATTTAACACATCTCCTCCCCCCTGCCCAGACAGCAGGCTGCATCAAAGTACCTTAAAGAGACAAACTGTTGCAGCCTTCCAAACAGCTTGGCTATGAAGAGAGTTAGAAAAGTTTGGCGGCCAGTCTTTCTCTTCCTTCCACCCCTCTCTCTTTCTTTGTCTATCCCTTTCCTTCCTTTCTCTCTCTCTTTTTCTTTATTTCTTTCCCCTTTCTTTATTTCTTTTCTTTCTTGTCTCTCCCTTCTCTCTCTTTCTCCCTCTCTCTTTCTTTCTCCATCTCTTTCTTTCTATCCCCCCCATTGCTTGGGGAATTTGGGGATAGCGAGGGCATCTGGGGGTGGGTGGATGGGGAAAACTCTTCTGCCCACAAAGAGAATAGAAGGGGGAAGAGAAGAAATACCTTGGGAAAAAGAAAAAGCCTCTTTCCCTTGTGCTGGCTACTCCCTTCCCTCCCCCTGGCCTGGATTTTAAAGTGCTAGGTGTAGGAGGCAATGGAAGGAGTCAGGCTGGAACCAAAAGTGCTCAGCTGACTGGCGGCCAACAGAGCCCAAGGCAGAATTGCACCCTGGGACATGCCCACCTCCAGCATTACTCTGTTTCCCCCTTGCCTCTTAGCCCCCCCAGGTCATCCCACTGCCCCCCAGGGGGCAGTACCACCCACTTTGGGAACCACTGCTATATATGGTCATTTTGATGCTTTTAATTTTACAAACAACATTACACTGTTAAAAAATGTATGTGTAAGGCTTCTCCACAGAAACAAAAAGACTCATATTACTTTCCCAGCATTTTCTCTCCCTCAAAAAAAAGATTTATTTTAAAAATCCCTCCTTTATTATTTACAAGGTTGGAAACATACTTAATCCTCCTTCCTCGTTCCATTTTCTTCCATATCAGCAAACAAATTGTTCAATAGGAGGCTTCACCAGCCACTACTCTGGACTGGTAATCTAATGCGATAATGCCAGAATATTGCAATTGATAGAATTTTCTTAAATCAGATTACTGCCCATTTGACCTTAGCATGGGTGAGGGACAAGAGTGCAGTGTAGAGAGGAAAAGAACAAAACAACATAAAATTGAAAACTGTAAGACAACAAGAAATGTTATTTACAGATCACAATCTATCTGCACATCAGAACAACTAGACACAAGAACAGTTTTTTCCCAAATGCCATCACTCTGCTAAACAAATAATTCCCTCAACACTATCACACTATTTACTAAGTCTGCATTACTATTATTCTTCTCATCACTTCTATCCCCTATCCCCTCCCACTTATTATAACTTTGTTGCTTATGATTTATATTATTGTTTCTTAGTATGATTTGATTGCTTATTTGTACCCCGTGACTATCATTAAGTGTTGTATCTTGTGATTCTTATGAATGTACCTTTCCTTTTATGTACTGAGAGCATATGTAGCAAAAACAAATTCCTTGTGTGTCCAATCACACTTGGCCAATAAAGAATTCTAATCTAATTCTAATCTAATCTAATCTTCAATTCCAGGATAAAGTAATGATGATTGTGGAAATGATCGTTCCCAGACCCAGGAAATGCAGAGCGGGCTCTTTCTTAACTCAATTTCTTAACCCAAAGCCAAAACCTGTGAGTCTCTCTTATTTCACCCTTCCATTGGTGATAGGACCACAAGCACCAGACCGGAGTGGTAGAAGAACTGCCCACTGTGCATAGATACAAGGATGGCGGGATACAAGTTTTAATCCAGTAACATGAAGGATGGGATACAGACTTCCTTCAGCATCAAGGGACCAGTCCATCAAGAAAGAATCACTCAAGAGTGACACATAGTTGATCTTCAACTATGCTACTCCTACTAGTAGTACTACAGGTAGACCTCAAGTTACGACCGGTTGCTTAATGACTGTTTGAAGTTAGAAGGGCCTCAGGAAAATTGGGGCTTAATGATCACATGATTTGTTTTAACAATCATCCTAAAAACTTTTATAAAATGGAGTTTGGTCATGCGGCGATTCAACTTACAACCAGAATGGCTTATGACCAAAATTCTGGGCTCAACTGTGGTCATATGTCAAGGACTATGTATAGTACTAGTAGATTACAAGCTTTGCCACAAACAGAGTATTTCACAAGATGGAAGGAGATCGCCACAGCCTCCATTTGGCAACTCTTCCAAAAGCAAGTAAAATAGCAGGTTTTACTTATTTATTCACCAAACTTATTTATTAAATCAACCTAGCATTTTCATCCCTTCTCCTTTC
The DNA here is from genome assembly GCA_032468195.1 of Cerberus rynchops. Taxonomy (NCBI): domain Eukaryota; kingdom Metazoa; phylum Chordata; class Lepidosauria; order Squamata; family Homalopsidae; genus Cerberus; species Cerberus rynchops. The sequence continues at coordinate 21,725 of JANHFJ010008680.1, forward strand.
CTACTTGGGGATGGGACGCATTGAAAACATCCATATTCTGTCTGCAAAAAACAAGAGTGGTTTCCTACAGTCGAACATATTCCACACAATTTCAAACATACCCCACTCCCCAAAAAGAGTGAGACTCCATAAGTTATGAAACTAAGGCCAAACTGGGCTTTAACCCAAGCAGAAGTTAACCAAGTTTACTTAAGCCAGAAACCCTAAAAATTTTTAGAAGGTTTTCGACAGGCTAACAATGTTCCATAGAGAGAATTGCAGGATAAAAACAGGAGTTGTTTGTGTCACTGCCGGAAAGTTTTTCCTCCAATGATTGTAATATTCAGTAAAGATGAAAAGTTGGACTTGTTTCTTGCTGACTGCACAATCCAAAATGGACTGGGGTTATATAAATTGACTTTGTGCAGCAATGCTAACTTTCCTTTTTTAAAAAGATATATATATATATATATATGTCTCAAATCAGCTAAGTTTCTAGGAAAACTGGAATTTGCCTGCAGGTCTCTCTCTCTCTCTCTCTCTCTCTTGGTTAGTTTCGAGAATAAGAGGAGAAGGAACTGCAAGAAATAACTGCAGGCTGCTCTCCCAAATCGATAATAAGGGGGAGTAAATCCTATTGAATTCGGTAATGTGGATCACATCTGGTCAAAGAAATCTCAGCCAATTGATTAGATGATGTTTAGTTAATTGTTCTGTGACAACCGAGAGACAGTTTTGCTCGACTCCCACGTCAGGGTGGAAACTCGCTCTGTTTTGCACAATGGACTTGGTACACGAACTGGCACTTGGCAATCCTTCAGGACTGGCATTTTACCAGAGTTCTTTGTTTCGCTGGTTTTTAAGGCTTTGCAAAAATGCAGAAGAGGCTCGCTCTAGGCCTGCCAGGGAATGTCACCTCCTGGGGACCAGGAAGAGGGTCTTTTCTACTGTGGCTTTTGCCCCTTAGGAACAAAATCCAACCCTACTACTTTTTCACAAAACCCTCCCTGTCTTGTTACATGAGGATCCCGATATGTGGCAGAGCCCACACAAGGTTTGGGTTAAAGTCCGTGCTTCTCAACCTTGGCTACTGGAAAAAGGGTGGATGTCACTCCCTTTAATTCCCCAGTCAGCCATGCCCACATGTCTTGAAGTTGCTGAGGTTGAGATACGTTGGTGTTGGTTCTTTGAACCTCGCTTGCTGATTGTGTTTCTGCTGCTTTGTACCAGTTTCTGTGTTTTTAGATAGATAGATAGATAGATAGATAGATAGATAGATAGATAGATAGATAGATAGATAGATAGATAGATA
>JANHFJ010008681.1:6930-19524 GCA_032468195.1 Cerberus rynchops
TTCCCACCCTACCACTAAAGGTTTAGCCTCAACTCTAGTTCAGTTTATGGAGACTTCAATCCCAGTGGCTTTCAATACAATTTTTCCTCAAACAACAGGTAAAAAGATTTACCTTTGTTGTCTTCCAGATATTTTTTTTTTTAAATCAAGGTTACATCTTTGGGATCTCCTAGTGGTGTCTCATCCACGTTTTAACCAGATCTTCTTTCATAACTGACTGGAAGAAAATAGAGGACCTTGGGTCTTTCCATATACAATGGACAGTAAGAAAGAAAAGGAGAACAGAGGGCAAGAGGCTGAGTCTTATTTTCTACCGCTAGTCCTTCCCTGTGGATTACCGTAAATGTGTGGCTTCTAACAGAAATAGCTGGCTGTAGATCTCTTTAAATTCCAAGGCCTTGTTTCATTGAGGAGTAGGTCAGCAAGGAATATCACCAATTTGATTAGTGCCACATAGTGGAGGACAGCATAAGGGAAATGACAGCGTGGCATATGAAGCAGCACTTTGAAAACTCTTTCTGGAGGTCAAAGTTGAAGCATGGTGATGGGAGGGAGGGAGAGAAAAGAGGTGCTACTTAAAATGAAGGACCATACAAGCATTTGGGGAGCACCAGTCTTGATCCCCATGACTGCCTTCATTAATCTCTAGAAAAACTTAAAGGTGTTTTTTTTCTCTTCCAAACAGCAACTGGATTTTCTTGGGTTCTTTTTCCTTGAATTTTTTTTCCTTGAAAAAACATTGAAAATGTTTTGCTTCTCATCCAGGAAGCTTCATTGATTCAGTTCAAAGCTTCTTGGATGAGAAGCAAAATGTTTTCAAAGAAAAAAAAAAGTCTAGTTGGCTTTTGGAAAAAAGCACCTTTGGGACAATTATGACTTGGGTGATTGAGGATCTCCATAGACATTCCTAGGGGGAAAAATGCCCAGGAATTCTGCCACATTGTTTAAAATGCAATAGGTCTGCTTGCCAGTTTGAAGTGCAAGACAATTCCCATTGGCTGCATCTAAGGACCTGAGAGCAAATGGAAAAAAGGATCTGTGAGGCTCTGCATTGTCCAGATGGGGCAAAAAATAAAGTGGCTCCATGATTCACACGAAGCCACTTTATTTTTTAACATGGCTTCATTTTTACTCTCTATTCTGGTACTGTTGGGTAAAGAAGCAGTCTTAGTTTTGTTATGCTCCTAGGTGCCTGTTATGTAACTTAAGAGGAGAAATAAATCTGGGGTGTGAGTGAACATCACCAAACTCCCTTTTCTAAAGAAACGAATGGCAAGGGATGTGCCTAATCTGCTCACCCTGAGCTGACAAACCAGGTGTGTGCTAGTCTGAATTTGCCAAAGGTAAGCTTTTAATTAAATAGCCCAAAGACCCACTGAGTCTCCATGAAAACTAAATGCCTGTCTGTTGTGGTGGCAAAAGCAGTAAAGGAAGCTTTGAGCTGGAAGTTGTGTCTGTGCTGTACAGGCAGCTTGCTTGTTTTCATCTCCTCCTCCCGATCTCAGAGAAATTTATAAAAGTCAGTGGTACAACAAGCCTAACCTCCAGCTTTCACACTTTGTGGTGTGTGCGTGTGTATGTGCATGCAGTCCTCAAATCAGTATTGACTCCTGGCAGCTGTCTGAATTAATCTCTGCAGTTCTCTTAGCAAGATTTCAGAAGTGGTTTTTGCCATTGCTTCCTTTCTTCCTTCCTAGGGGTGAGGGAGAATGACTGGCTCAAGGTCACCCACCCATGCCTCAGGCAGAACTAGAACTCGCAATCTCCCGGTTTCTATACTGAGACCCTTCACCACTATACCAAACTGGCTCTCATTTTGGGATAGGAGTTAACTAACAAGAGTTAACTAATGGCAAGGGTACTGATACACCTTTTTCCTTTCTTCACTAGTTGACAACTTTCTCATTCTGGCCTGAAAGCCTTATCCTCTGTCTGGGAACATATAATTTAAGTTTCTTTTCTATTCATCACAGCAGTCCCTGGGTTAAGAATGAGTTCTGATCCTAAGTCTGTCTTTAACTCAAATGTGTATGTAAGTCGGAACTCGTACTTACCAACGAGATCCCTATTACTCCTCCTTTCTCCTTCCTCATGTCAATGAACCATTGGAGCTACACGGTGTGTTTTCATGAACGGCTGAAAAACAGACTGGAGGAAGGAGGAAGCTCTGCACCATTTTTAGCAATAAGCAGCCGGGGCGGTATATAAATCGTGAAAATAAATAAATAAATGAATTGCCTGTAAGTCAGACCTCCTTAACCTGGGGACGGTATATATTGCATTCTCTTTCTTGTCCTTTTATAACATAGTGAATCGAAATGGCATTGGTATGGTGCAGCTTTCCCCTCTCTTGATGTTTCCAGGATACCAAGGTCTGTCATACTGGGGCAAAGTTCAAAAAGTTTCACACAGAATTGTACAGAGATGTTTTGTTGTACAAAGTAAAGAAGATGTCATGGACGGAAGCTCTCCGAAGTGGGAGCCGAATCTTATTCCACGCTGCCATCAGGAAGAAGATTAGCTCTGGGATAAAGGCCAGGCCTCAGAAGGAAAAGCTGGAGAGGGGCCTTTTCTGTTGCCCTTCAGGATTTCTAACAGCTGCTTAAGATATCCTAGTGGTTAGGCTACCCAGTTTCATATTTATATTGTGAAGGTACAGCTGTTAAAACAATCTGTCACTCTGGGAAGTCGTATTATTTATAATTTCTGTACTTATAATTTCATCATTCAGTGTCTTAACATTCTCTGAACATTATGCTATACCTGTTCTTCTTGGTTCAATGTCTTTGTGTCATCTTATTTCTACTTAGGTAATTATGTTACATTAAACAGCCGCCTTGTTGCACACTTCATTTGCTAAGCTAAACTTCATGTATGTTTCTCACCTTCCTTCCTCCCTTCCTTTCTTGCAGGCACTTGCCTTCTCTTTCAGACTTCTCTGCCAGTATGGGGAGCAAGACCTTGCCGGCCCCAGTACCCATCCATCCTTCCCTGCAGCTGACCAATTACTCCTTTCTGCAAGCCTTCAATGGCCTCCCTGCAGTGCCTTCGGACCACCTGCCCAACCTCTACGGTTTCAGTGCCCTCCATGCTGTTCACCTTCACCAATGGACTTTGGGCTATCCTGCCATGCATCTGCCCCGCTCCTCTTTCTCCAAAGTGCCTGGCGTGACCAGCCTAGTGGACGCCAGATTCCAACTGCCTGCCTTCCCGTTGTTCCCACATGTCATCCACCCCAAGCACGAAGCCACAAACGTGCCACTCAAAGCCAAGCCTAGATTTGATTTTGCAAACCTTGCTGTGGCTGCCACCCAAGAAGATCATTCAAAACTGGGACAGATAGACAACCAAGGCTCTTCTGCAGGCCTGGGCCCATTGCTTGAAGTGACCAAACTTTCCCCCGAGAAGAAACCCACCCGTGGGAGGCTACCCTCCAAAACCAAGAAGGAGTTTGTGTGCAAATTCTGTGGCAGACACTTCACCAAATCTTACAACCTTTTGATTCATGAAAGAACCCATACAGATGAGCGGCCATACACGTGTGACATTTGTCATAAGGCCTTCAGAAGGCAAGATCATCTGAGAGATCACAGGTAATTGAATATGCTTATTTAACGAAACTCAGGTTTATTATAAATGATTTTAGGGTGCGTTGTTTAGAAAAGTTATCAGAATATTGCTTGTTTGGGTTGTATTGCAAATATAAATCACACTGCCTTGATTTAAATATAATAAATCCATTTAAGTGATGGATATCCATTTTTTTTGCAGAGAATGTGATGTTGACAATGTAGGGCTTGAACATTTGCAACAATTCTTAATTGAAAGCTCAGAAAAATGAAGATCTCTTATAGGCACTGGTGCAGCCATGCAGTTCTGGAAACTGCTTTTCATGGTCCTATGTTTCCATTCAACATGAAGGAAATATTTCATTTAAAATGGGGTCAACTAGATTGGTATTCAGGATGCTCCTCATTTTCCTGTATGGAGGCTATGGACATTCATACCCTTCTCTGGTGGCATCAGTGATAATTTGATATGTCCCAATCTCTCCTGTTCTATCTGCCTAGCTATTATCATGCAGAAAATGGCAATGATCTTTGTTAAATATCTCTCACATTAATGTTGCATAAACCCCCTCTGCCCAAAGTCCAGGTTCTCCTTTGAGAAGGTGCCCAGGGATTGAATCTGCATGCTTTTCCTTCCTTAATTCATTGTTGAGTGCTCATGCTTCTTAATTTGAGCAATGCTGATGACTTGACAAGTCTTGCATGCCAGCTTTCTCCATACTCGTGCCTGTAAGATATCTATCTCCCTGTTTACTTCAGAATGTTACGCTCTATGAAGATTTTAATGATTGTAGGTGAATGCATCTGGAGGATACCATTTCAGAGTAAACCTCACTGAATTTTCAGCTATTTAAGCTTACGGAGTAAATATGCAGATGAACTTGTTTTTAACAGCAAGTTGGAATAACAACGAAGGAACTATTTTATTGGTAAAAATCCTATTATGCTTTTATTGCTGTCTGGAAGAAAAACCCTGTGCTTCTCTGGGTTTTGCTGAAATATAACTCTCATTGGTCCAGGCAGCTAAATTTCAGCAACATCTGGAATTGCACAGGTTTCTCATTCTGGAATGGTGTTTAGAACATATGTTCTAGAGCTTTATCTCTGGCAACTTTAATTTACTAACTCTGGGCATATGGCTAGTAGCTTATGCCAGGCAGAACAGATATCATGCAAATAACAATGGCAAAGCTAATCAAAACTGAATGGTCTGTATGTAAAGAGTATACTTTTAACTGTATCCTCCCTTAAATAATTACCAATTCAAAGTTTATATTAAGTCCTGCTGAATGTATCATATTAAACCCATTTCTTAGACATAAATTCCAATAATTTAATGAGGAGAAGTTAATTAATTACTGGAACTACAATCTTGGTTCCATTTAACTCCTTGGATTTAAAGGCAGAGATTAGATATATTGGTTTCAAGACAGTGCATATCAGGAGTTTGCTTTCTATTTAAACTCGTGTTTAGAGAGTATATCACTATTCTCTCTCCCCGCCCCAACTTTTTAAAATTGTTTTTTACATTATGGTCTGCTCTAAATAATAGTTCCCAACAGTCCAATCAATGAACTCTGTTTTAAACCACTAAGCCTGGTAATCTAATGCCAAAACTGGATACAATTTCTGATTACAAAATCAAAATTTCCCCCAAGAGACTTTATATAGCTTTTTGTGCATTTTCCTTGACATGCACACAAATAGAAAAAAAAATCCATTAAATTTTATTGTAATGCTTCATTTGGTGTGTATTTCCATATTTATACTGGTATGATAAATACATGTCTAGTCAACGTTAAATCAGTTTCAAAGTATATTATGAAAATTATACTAAAATCTAATAGAGAATTCTCAGCATGCTAATAAAATCAATAAAAAAACAATTATACTGGAAGTTAAGCTAATTGCAACAACTTTAAATTTGTGGACACATGCCTGTTAAAATTGTGTGAAGCTCCTTTGCGAATGATCTTTTTTCATTGTTCATTTTATGATTTCTGGGCCTTTTCATCAATTGATGATTTCTGTCTGTCTTATATTTGAATAGGGGAGGCCAAGTGAATGTTAGAGGATTTAGAAAAATAACTAGGAACCTATAAATAATTAGGATCCTTTAGTTATTTAATTTATAGACTATCATACTGCCATGACTATGTAACTTTGGAATTATTTTCAATGTTAGAGATGGGAAGTAAGAAAGGCTTCTATATTGTCTCCTGCAAGGCAGTAACAATTCCGAGAGATGGATTTAAACATAGCAGAAGTGTTAAAAAAATTCTTCCTCCAGGATTCTTCTAATTAAAGTTGGTCACTTATTTTATACAACTAAAAAAAAGTTTCAGGCTTTGGAGCCTTCTCTTTTGTATCCAAAAGTCTAGTTATAAATTAAGGCTTCTCTGTGTAATCTGCTAAAGTCCAGATGACCACCTTATCACTATCAAGATATTATTAACTGAGGTTTTTTTTTTCCCAGTCTAGATATGGTAATACTAATAGAATACTGTGTTTTTAGAATTTAATCCTTTCCATTTTTCACTACTAAACATAATGAGAATTGAAAACATGATTTTAGAATTGTCTAAAAACAGTGGGACGTACTGATACACAACCACTATAAATTCTACTAATGTTAATAACATAGAACTAGATATTAAACTTTCTAATTAAATTATTTTTGGGGATTGGGGGTGGGTTCTTTGATTTTTTACTTTTTCTTATCCAATTCAAAGAGATGCTGTAAATATATCTTTTTATGTTCGTTTTTGGATAGAACTTCATTTTGATATTAACAAAAAATGTTGCGTGAGCATTTTTGTACTTTCTTGAGTTCTAGCAGAGTGAGCCAGGGAGAGCCAATGGTGATGCGTGTGATGACATGATCACAAAAAATGCTGCAACTTATGCCCTTGAGTTAGGTATCCTGATACAAGCTCTTAATCATGGCAATTGCATCTTGACACATTCATGTATGCATTGTGTAGGGGAGCAGTGATTAGGATGCAGCCTTCTATCCTTTGGATGAGGCCCCAGATTGTTGGAGGCAATAGGCTGATTCAGTAAACCGCTTAGAGAGGGTGGTAAAGCACTGTGAAGCTGTATATAAGTCTAAGTGCTATTGCTAAAAGTGCCACTGTTTAAACCAGTGTTTCTCAATTGGCTGAGGAATTCTGAGAGACAAAGCCCCCATACCTTAAAGTTGCTGAGGTTGAGGAACATTGGTCTAACTCTAAACAGTAAATTGTAGCAGGATCAACATTAATTTTGCATCCAAATCCAGAGTGATTACTGTTTTCTTCAGTTGAACAAAGCTTCCTTTACTTTTTTTTTTCAGCAAATGTTTGTATTCCAGCAAGCTGAAACAGAATTGTATTTCCCTGGAGAGGTTAAAAGTCCATTAAAAAAAACAAAAAAAAAAAACATTTCTCTCTCTTTCTCTTATTTTCTCTTCTCAGATATATCCACTCAAAAGAAAAACCTTTTAAGTGTCAAGAATGTGGAAAAGGATTTTGCCAATCCAGGACTCTGGCTGTTCACAAGACACTACACACACAAGTAAAGGAACTCAGACCTTCCAAAATGAAATGCTAAAGATTTTAACCCCAATGAACTTCATCTCTTCACTTCACTCTACATTTTAGATCAAATTCTTCACAGAGACAATGGGGAAACGCTCAACGTAATTAATTTAATACTTAAAAAAATACACCAAGAAAAAAACACAACCCGATATGCACAAAAATGCAGTCAGTCTTTCCAAAACCTGGGTACTTCTGAGTGTAAATCCTGCGTGACTTCACTAAACTTTACGTCAAAAGGTGGTGCTCGAGTATTGGAATCTTTGTCCTCCGTTCAAACACAAACAACAAATAGCTTTCTACCTCCCCGATTAAGTTTATTCTTTTGTGAGTGACTTGTTTAAAAGTATCTCCTTTATAAACTTTGGAGAAGAAAATCTAAAAGGGTATTGTCTTAACTAATTCCACATTTGGGGCGCAGCTGAGATGGCAAGGAAGTTCACTAACAAAACTGTTGGGAAGAGGCAACATTCTGAAGGAGATTTGTGCTATAACAGGGATCCCGCCAGAAGAAATTAACACTTCTGTTTGGTGGACAGGGGTTTGTTTTTTTCCTTTTTGTGTGTGTGGGAATCTCTTCTGCATGCTCTAGTGAGCATCCTGTCGTTTCTGTTTATTCGTGGTCTGGTGCCTTAGGAGGTAGTTTGTAATTTGAAAGAAAAATGGAAAGCAAAACCCAGCAAAAACCAAATCAAGCAACCAACGAAAAAGCAAACTAAGTGACAAAAGGGAAACTTGATAATAATAAATCAAAGTGACTGCTGTACACAGTGTGGCCTTGGTGGTACTTTCAAGTGAGCATGTGTCCAGATGATGGTGAACTGAGTTTTTGTAAAAGGGCAGATGGGAGAATTTGCTGACAAATCTCAACATGAGCATTTTATCCTTTATCCAGAACCATCTTTATTTTTTTTCCTAAACAGTATAAAAAAAAAAAAAAGACAAGACATTCCAATATGTTTTTGGTTTAAAGTTATTGCTATTTGGCACTTTATGCTGATTCTTGATAATGAACATTTATCACTGGATTTATTATTATTTTTTAAGTATTAAAATAAATTGGTATTTTACAGGCAAATGTTCCTGAGTGACATTTAAATCTCTTGGTTAAAGCTGTGTTTGCAAAACTCTATGCTATCTGTCATGTTCTTATATCATTACTCAATGGTTTTGTTTTTCAGAAATGGAATGAATTAATAATCAATAATGAGTTATAAAATATAACAATACTTTAAGTAAAGTTGTTTAATAATTAATTGATTTATTAACTATCACTGCTGTCCTATGTATTTACTGAGAAGTATAAATTTCACTGACTTCAGCAAGGCTGGAACTGATATTTGAAGCCTGAGTCCATAATTGTAGATAAAATTGGAATTTTTAAACTGGGTGCAAGAAATTGACATTTGAATAGCCATTTATAGGATTGCTCTGAAAGGAACATGATGGAATTTATTAAAACTCAGGTTTTTCTGAATTTTTGTTTCTAGGAAAAGAAAGAGAAAAATATACTTCCAGTGTTAAGTAAAGCAGGAATAAGTCTCATAATAAAAAAGTAGGGTGGATTAGGTGAGCTTGTTTTACTATAAGAAGTTATTAAAATTCTACAATATCTGTGTACAGGTAACCCTCAATGTCTGACCACAATTGAGTCAAGAATATCTATTGTTAAATGAGACATTTGTTAAATGATTTTACGACCTTTCTTGGCACAGTTGTTAAGTATACTACTGCAGTCACAAAAGGTGATCACTTTATCCTGGGGCATTGCAACAGTCATAAGTATGAACCAGTTGCTAAGCATCCAAATTTTGATCATATGACCACAGGGATGCTACAACAGTCATAAGTGTGAAAAATAGTCATAAGTTGAATGGTCACCAAGCAAAACTCAAGAGTTGTTGTCTGTCTGTCTGAATTGTTATCTCTCTCTCTCTCTCTCTCTCTCTCTCTCTCTCTCTCTGTCGGTCTGTCTACCTTTCTATCTATCAATCATCTATGGCTCAATTAGAAAATGGTGGTCTGGAGAGTTCAAGTCAATTCTTCTATTTTTCTTCTAAGGATTGATTAGGAGTCTTCTTTTGATGTTATTTCTTGGGTGAAACTATCTTTTAATGCTTCATGGAATCACACATCTACATCTGACATTACAGACGCAGGCCCAACAACAATAACACAAAAACAAATAATGTTAAATTCTTCAGGATGGATGGATGTGAAATCAGACAGGAAAGATGAAAGGTAAAAAAAATGGACCAGATGTTGAAATGCAAACACATGCACTTTGGAAGAAGTTGAGATACCAACAGAATGAACAGCAATAGCACTCAGATTTATATACTACTCCATAGTAGTGGAGTATTACTACAAGCACTGTCTGAACAGTTTACAATGTCAGCATATTGCCCCCCAATAATCTGGGTCCTCATTTTACTGACCTCAGAAGAATGGAAAGCTGAGTCAACCTCAAGACTGTCAGGACTGAACTTCAGGCTGTGGCTAGAGTTTGCCTGCAATACTGCATTTTAACCACTGCACCACCATGGTTCCCAATGAGATAAATCTCATTCAATACTGTATAAACAGATTTATTTATTTATTTATTTATTACCAACATTTCTATACCGCCCCATCTCCCATAGGACTCTCTCCCATAGATTTCATCCAGCAGGTGAATGACAAAACAGCTAACAATGCTACTCCTTTAAAAAAATTAAAATACATATTGCAGTAACATGAAAGGAGGGAAATCTCTCCAGAAAGCCTTATATATTTTCTTTTATTATCATATTCTCATCAGAGGATGAGATTCATCATATAGCAGATACTACCGGATTCTTTTTATCATATTCCCAGTGAATCTTAAGGCAATTTTCCAGTCTTAAACATACATTATTTGGGAATATAACCTAGTTTTATTTTCAGGGCATTTAATTAAAAAGCACATTTCTTTACACATTTGGAGAACATTTTTAAATGAACTAATTGGTTAAAAAAATCAATTAGCATCAAACTGGACACTGTTAGCTAACAGTTGGATGATATGTAATATTCTCACCTCCCCAAATTAAACATACTAGCTGTAATGTATACAACACTTATATAGGAAAAAGGTATTTCCAGATAAGGTATTTGTTGTGCCTTCAGTCTAACTCATTAAAAGAATTGTACAGGAAGACCAGTTGTTTTGTTCTAGATCTAATTATTCTCCCACCGGACCTTCCATCTCTTTTCACCCAAAACATAGAAGAAGGAAGAGAGGAAAACTGCATATCGTCTTTTGAATAACAACAGCACGTGTGTGCCTTGTCTCAAATTGCAAAACCACAATTTTCAGTTGACTTATCGAAGGAGGGACAATTGAAGCATTTATTACATGGGCTGGTTTGAAAATAAAATTCAGTAACTGTTCTCACAATATATTGGTTAATGAATAGTTAGTGTGTCTTGGGGACACCAAGAACGTGCGGATCGATCCAATCAACTAGCCCCAGTGGATTAATTAGTCTTAAACAGATCTATAATCCACAGGGTTAAATTCATTCCACCTAGTCAGTTGTGCTGTGGGGCAAACTGCAACTGATCCATTTTGCGCGCCTAGTCCTCCAAGGAAAAGGGGTGGGGAGAGAGAATGGGTGAAAAAGTATTAGTTATAGAACTTCATTGGCAAAATGATGATGATAAGACTGTTGCCAGTTCAGAACACATAATTGGTTTGAAACATAATTGTGTTGATTATCCATGGCTGACTGACCAAAAGGCAAGGTGACTAGTGATGATATGAAGATTTGCTAATCACCTAGCCCAATGGTGGTGAACCTTTTACTTACCGAGTGTCAAAAAGTATGTGCCTTGCGCGTGCCATCTGCGCGTGCGGCTCCTCCATATGTGCTGTTTGTGCAACTGCACCATCTATGCATACACGCTTTTGCATATGCAATGCACACGCGCTGTGCACAGGCACTCATGCACACATGAGCAATTGCGTGTGCAGGAGGGCTCCAAAGACCAACTGGATTTCCTGCTGCAATCACACACATGCACAGCAGAGGCCTGAAGACCAGCTGGGTCTCTGCAATCGTGCATGCGCGATTGCATGTGCATGCTCAGCTGGAGATAAGTTGGCTGACAGCTTGTGTTCCCAGCAAGATGGCTCTGTGTGCCCCCTGTGGCACCCGTGCCATAGGTTCGCCATCACAGGTATAGGTACTTCTGCTTCAGCAGGGGGCTGGACTACCTGCAAGACCCCTTCCAGCTGTGTTCTGATTCTGACTGAAGACTAGTGGACTGCAAATAAACCACAATATTTTCATTTCCATTCCCTACCCATCCTGTCAGAATCATTCCCCCACCCACGAACTCATCTCATCTGTCCATAACTGCCCTTCCATCTCCCACAGCATCCAATACCAGCGATGAAGCTTCCAGGATAGGAATCAAAATGTCTTCTTTTTCCTGAAAAAAAGAAAAATTGTTGCCTTTTCAGAATAACGACAGTTTTGGATAGAAGTACAAGATGCATTTCAGCAGAGCATTCCTCGTCTGATGGGGGCAAATGACGTCTGCATCCAGGGCCTAAAAGCAGGACATTTTCCACGGGAATAGAACGGTGCTCACAAACTCGTCCCTCTGCTTATGCTGGATGGCCCAATCCGTCTCCCACACTGACAGTTCCAACAGCCGCCTTTGTAATGCGCTGTTCCAGGCGAGGGGCTCTAATTGCCTGTTGCTCACTGATGCTGGATTTGGCCCAGTGCTCCCACTCCCCTCCATCTCAGCAGTCTCTCATTCTTCTCTGATAGAAAAGGTTCCTCTTGTCAGCCCTTCTCAACCATGGTGGGAAGCCAATTATCCAAAGAGACAAACTGTCCAGAGATAATAATTGGAAGTGTGGGCTTTTAACTGATAAGAATGTCAGCTAAACTCATGTGGATCCTTTAAAACGTGTCTCACTATATCACCGAGTCTCTGTTCCTGTTTAGCAGATATATTATCCTGTCAAATCAGGCAGGAAGCAAGGCTCTACAGCCAAATGAGAAGGTACATATCAGCCCTCTTCCACTTGGTGCCCTCAACATGTCTTGGACCACAATTTCCTGTATCCCAAAGGCAGCCCCATCTGGGAGTTAGAGGTTGCACCCAAGACATCCGGAAGTTCCAGTCTAGGAAGTCTGTTACTCAGTATCCAGTTTTGTGGTTGGATTAACTTGCTTTACTGGTTTGTTCAACTTTATGATAATTGTTCCATCCTCCCTACACATCCGTCTGTGTGCAGCTTGACATGCAGCTAAGCCCACGTGTCCTCCAATAAAACAGACCATGGGCATAGATCTGAATGCTTTACTGAAAGAACAGGGTATAGTGAAACTGGGGAAAACAGGAATACATACAATGAGAACCAAATACAAGATAGGCAGTATTGAGTTACTGCTGAAAGTAACAATGAA
>JANHFJ010008688.1:0-10602 GCA_032468195.1 Cerberus rynchops
GTGACGCCCCGGACTGGACCTAAAAAGAGGACATGTCCAGGCAAAAGAGGACGTTTGGTCACCCTAAACAATAATAACTGTGACAGGGATCTAGTTGTCTTAGCGATCTTTTCTGGCTAGATTTCTAACATCCTCCCCTATCTATTTCCTTGTCTTCTTGTGCGGATGACATGCACAATGTTGGAAATGGCTCCACCCAATCAAATAAAAACAACTTGGGTTGATGAAAACAAAAATACTTTATTGCAATAAAGTAGTAATAAAGCAAAAGAAAAGCGTTTTGCAAAATAGGTGCATAAAACATGAACAAAAGATAGTTCAAAGCTGAGAGCAACACAAAGGAAATTCCAAAAAGCAAACAATTATCTATGTTACAGATTTCCCATCTCCGGAGTGTGCCTTCAAGATTTACAACAAATCCAAGACAGTCTCTAGAATCTAAATTTTCTACCCTTTTCTCAATTTACATTCTCCTTAGTAACATCTTAGTAACATTAGGTAACTTATTAAATATTTCTGCATATATGGTTATTCTTTCTTGGCATTAAGAAACGTTAGGGAATATCCTGGTGTCAGCATTTACCAGAGAACCAGATGAAAAGAGGCCTACATAACTTTAAATGCTTCTTAGACATATATCCCCTCTAATATATTCATGGTAACATATATGTATATACCATTTTATTTTTTAATCTTACAATATTCCTTCCAACAATCACTGCTTCCCCTGCCTCACTGCCCCGAGGTCATCCACCCCTCAGCACACAGATTGGTTGCCTAGATGCACATTGAAATGTCCCACGTAGCCAATTTGGCCAGGGAAAAATATCCCCCTCTGAATTGCCCGGGATTAAGGGGCAGGAGAGGACATCCAGCCAAGTATGAATCCCTGCTTTGGGTCATCCGTAGTGCCCCCCTCCCCGCAGATGAAGTGGGCACGTTAAGGCAGCCCTGTCCAATTGTCACATCCCGGACCAACTCTATGGAACCTCTCTGGATATGGCGATGAAAGTAGAGAACTTGCTTGTGCTATGATTGGTTACAGCTCAGATGTTGTCTCAACTTCTAGGATTCTTGGACAAATGTGTGATTAAATTGGATTCTTTCAAAAAGCTTGTAGACTTAAAATGGAAAGCGCTTGCTTGATATGGTGGGAAATCTGTGTTGGAGAAATGCTTCTGAAGAAAGATGTGGATGCTTCTGGCTCTCTGTATCTCTCTGTAGAGATACTTTATCTGGTGAGAAAAATGGCACCAGCCTTTGGCTTGTATCAGTTTACACCAGGGGTCTCCAACCTTGGCAACTTTAAGACGTGTGGACTTCAAGCCCAGAATTTCTCAGCCAGCTTTGCCTGTGGACTTCAACTCCCAGAATTCCTCAGCCAGCTTTGAACAAGTCTTAAAGCTGCCAAGGTTGGAGACAGCTGGTTTAGGTGACAGGGCTGAAATATATGCTCTGGAACATCTGTCGTTGAAGGACTAGAACAAGAAGGAGTGATCAGGAAATTTAGTGGACTTAACAGCAGAGGTGAAATTCAACTGGTTCTAGCCTATTTGCTAGAACTGGTAGTAAATTTTCTAAGCAGTTCGGAGAACTGGTTGTTAGAAGAAATTTTGGGTTTTTTCCCCACTTTACAGGGTTAATCCTGTAAAGAAGATTCTGGTGTTTTTCTAGCCTAATCTTTATTGCCCTGCTTACAGAAACTTAAAGGGAAAGGGTTGTTTTAAGCTTTTTACACTGCTGTTGGGAGGAAATACTCCTTGTTGGAGTTCTTCCAGCACTTTAAAGAAATTGAATCACGAAGCAGAGCTGCCAGAAAGAAGCTTTTAAATGACAAGGAACCAAGATGAGTCGCATTCAGCAAGGTTTTTAGGCTAGGTAGAAAGATTAACATTCAAATGTGAGTTTACAAACCCTTTCTGATGTTTGGTCTAAAACTGGATTTTGGTGATGTTTAATCCTGTGTTTATTGATGGCATAATTTTCCCTATTCAGCTTTGTGTGGAAGGAAAAAGTTTAATATTTGTTCCTGAAAAGAAGGAGCTTCAGAAATGGCTAGTTGCTGTGTCTGTTTGTTCTGTTAATTGATTTAACAAGCAACAGCTACTGTGTTTGCTCCTTTGCTTCATTCTAGTGTTGTTTTATTTGTAGTTAGGCTTATCTCAAGGGTTTACACTTGAGCTTGCCTTGGATGTGAGCTTTGGCAATGAGCTTGTGCTTTAGTTTCAAAAGAATTATTTATTTTATTTGAATTTTGTCCTGCCTCATGGTTTCTTTTTCTATCTGAAGAGGGGTTTTCCTTCACTGCTTTAGTGGTCCTTGGCACTGTCCTTTTGAGGTGTACTTTCAAGAGGCAGGATGCAAGCTTGGCACTGATTTTTTTACTGCCTTTGGGGGGGGCATGTGATCTTTCTTTAAATCTGGATAATTTCCCTTAGGATATCTTATGAAGTGAGTGAAATCAGCTGGTATCTTTAAATGGTGCAAATGGATTAAGAATTGCTTCTTCTGGGTGTGCTCTTTCGGGAGAGCTTACATGACCTCTTTGGTAAAGGATTTCACTTTATGAGCAAGAGTTGGCTGTTGATAGTTATCATTGCATTTTAGCTATTTTAATTCCTGAAGGTGCTCTGGTATCTGCCTGATTGGTAACCCCAGTGCAGGTATTTCTAATATAATGATTGGTATTTAGGGTAGCTTTTTGCAAGCAAAGAAGCTTTTTGTATTTTTGTACGGGTAATCCTTGACTTACAACAGTTCATTTAGTGACCATTCAAAGTTACAACGGCACTGAAAAATGTGACTTATTTTCACACTTATGACCATTGTAGCATCCCCATGGTCACGAGAGGTGAGGCGTTGACATCAGTGACATCGAGTTGGCCATGCCCACCCAGTCACACCCACCAAGCCATGCCCATCAAGCCACGCCCACAGAACCAGTAGTAAAAAAAATTGAATTCTACCACTACTTAAACAGCCACGTCTCCTCCTTAAGTACAAGACTTAGCAATGTACTTTCTTGCAAATGTAAGATGTAGAATAGGAAATGAAATGAAACCCCCTCTGATTGGTATTGTTATTATGATTATTATTACTTTGTTGCTTTGCATGTACATTGAGAACTTCTGCACTGGAAGCTAATCTAAGTACACTTGGACAACAAATACAGCTGCTCTGTTCCATTCTGTTCCGTTCCATGCCATTCCATTCCATGCCACACCACGCCATGCCATGCCACGCCACCTCTACCTCTACTCAATTCCAATTCTAGAATTTCCTTAAAAGTGGGATTAAAAGCATTTGTGGCAAGAAGATTATTAAACCACTCTATTTAGAAGACGGTGATGATGGAGGTCTCCTCTGGTGCTGTACTCAGGACCTTCCCAGATTCAAATGATGTGAAGTGAAGGTCAACTTAGTATCTAGTGCCAGGGACTCTGGATGCGTTCCCTTCCTCCACTTTAAAAGATATACTACTACAGTCCTGCTGGAGCCAGCCAGGCCCTTGTGTGGTCTATCAAAATGTGCAATACTGACAAGAATACAAGGATCTTTATTTCTTACTGGATCATGTTATGACAAAACAACCATAGTTTGGGTGACTG
The DNA here is from genome assembly GCA_032468195.1 of Cerberus rynchops. NCBI lineage: Eukaryota > Metazoa > Chordata > Lepidosauria > Squamata > Homalopsidae > Cerberus > Cerberus rynchops. The sequence goes on from JANHFJ010008688.1 coordinate 3,609, forward strand.
GAAGAGCTTTAACATCTTAGGGATGGAGAAGCAATTCTGGAGGGTCATCATTCTAAAGGGACTTCCAAAAAGCTGCAGTTTGGACCATGCACAGCTTCTCTGAGATTTGAGAGTCCAACTTTGTCATAGTTTGGTACACAATTCATGGTCTTTGGTCAGCTTGGCTTCTAAGACAGGAATTTGTTTCTTCTTAAAATTAAGTTTATCAAACTCTTCTCGGATTTCTAGGATGGATTTTTTCTTTGTCTCGGGCAGGAAGAAGTAAATAATAAATCCTGAAGTGTAAAGACTCCCCATGAAGATGAGAAAGGAGAACTGATGGAGGTTTTCCTGGGGATGGAAAAAAATGCCATCAACTATTTAGGATTACAACAGCTTCTTAGTGGAACAGAGGCTGATTCTTGTGCAAATTCCCAATAAATATTCCTGACTGGTTTCTAAATACCAAGCCCTGGGATTCAGCTGGTATTGCCAACTTTGCATCCTTCAGCAAGTCAGCTACAACCAGCCACAAGATGTTAGCAGTTGATTCCCCCACCTTTCCTGCAGATTGGAGGGATTGAATAAATCCATGGGGAGCAGAATCACCTACCATCATCAATGGAAACACCATTCCAATCACAAAGACTCCAATCCAGCTCAGAGTCCCACTAATCGCAAAGGCAGGGGCTCTGGAGGACTGGTCAAAGATTTCCATCCCGAGAGAGACCGTAGCACCAGCTATGGTGAAAGTAAAGGAGAGTTTGTTACCATCACTACAACTCTACCAGTAATCTTACAGAGATTTCTCATCGAGAGGACTTCCTGAGCCAGACACAGTTATAACTCACAAAATTGAGCTGTGGCTAGGAAAGCGGAACTAATCACTTTATTGTTTGGGACAGGAGACGAGAAGTTGGAAGGATTTTGGAATGGTGGCTAAAGAGGGTGCCCAGATCTAGCAACTGCTTCAGCTCCTGAAAGCCGTGCCAGGGTTCCAGATCACGACACTGGAAACAGACTGTATATATTCCCACCTGGGGCCAGAGGTACCCTTTTGTATACAACAATCCTTTTGGCAGATGCTCAGTAATACCTGCTATCTTCTTTTAAGTATTTGCATAACCTATAATTTCTCAGTTTCCCATCTTTAGCAATAGTTGGACAAGATACAGGTACAGTGATGTATTCAGCCTGGTTCACACCAGTTCTAGCGAACTGGTAGTGGCGATGATCATTTGACCCCCTCCTTCCCACCCCTGCCCTATCCTCTCTTATATCCCCTTATTTTTTTTCTTTGTAGCTAAGCTGAATCGTGGGGAACAGCTGTTTTCTGTGTCTCTGCAGCTTTCCAACTCACCCCGGCTGCCTCTAGTAAGGCCAATATGTGAAGTTTAGAAGCTGTGTGGCAGCAAGGATGGCACGCGTGCTCCAAACCGGTAGTAAACCGGATGCATCCCACCACTGTACAGATAGGTTCAACTTGGAAGCTATGACATATTCCCCAAAGCTACTTATGACCAGGTTTCAAAGTTGTGGCAACCGCATAATCCCCCACAGTTATTTGCCCATCTGATGGCTGCAGCACTCACCTGCCCCAACTTACTTCATTCTGCCCATTACTTTGAAAGATTTAAATCAAAAGAAACTTTAGGTATCCATATAAATCTGCATTGAAGACATTACCTGGGCCCATTCCAAAGACAAATACAAAACAGAAGATCAAAGACAGGCAACAATAAGGCATCCAGGAGAACCAGGGCTGAAATAAACACAACTGCATTTTAGTTCATTAACTTATTATTGATCAAACATGGATCCCAACCAACTCCCTATGATTCGTGAGCCAGAGGTTTAATTTTGATCAAAAGCCTAAAAAATCCACAGGTAAAACCTGTATTTGCTTCCTTCTTTTCTAGCCACAAAGGGGTGTGTGTATGTTTGTGTGTGTGTGTCTCTCTCTCTGTGTGTGTGTGTCTCTGTGTGTGTGTGTGTCTCTGTGTGTGTGTCTGTGTCTGTGAGAGAGATTAGATCAGGGGAGTGTAACCTAGTGTGGTGGCCTCCTCAAGGAAATCACTCAATAGCTCAACAGCAGGATGAGCAACTCATGAAGCATTTGCTCACCTGCAGGGAGAGGGCTAAGGTGATACCAGCCAGCACGGTGCCCATCAAAGCGTAGCCTGCCCAGAGTAGCACCTTTCTTCCAAATGGTTCGATGATGGAGCTCTGAGGGATTTGGGGAGAAGAATGAGCATTTAGAAGATGCCCTTGCCGCTTGACCCATGGTTAATACTGAGAGCTGAAGAAGCTTCTTGGATGAGAAATGAAACATCTTCAAAGAAAAACCAGAAAGTCCAGTTGCCTCTTGAAAAAGCACCAAAAGAGAGATTTAAGTAAAGAAGGTCTTCTTCCAAATTCACATCTATTTCATCTTACTGGCATTGAAATTTAGCATGTTTGACCCCAAACATATCTTAAGAGCTTCCAGATGCCAAGGTGAAATTTTGACTGTAGTTCATGTTCAGCATAGTATGGAAATATACAACTGTCATCAGCATAATGTTGAAACTTTATCCCATCTCAATGAATGACATGTTGCCAGTGACATCAAGTAGTTATCAAAGAATGAGATGGCCAAATTTTATAGGTGCTCCAGGATATCATGACTTACAGTATTAAAGGAAGCTGAGAAATACTTTCCTTGCCTCAGTTTTGCTACTGGTCACTACAAGGACAGCCAAGCTAGGCTCCGTATAACAACTTCAATGAATCATGATTGAAGGAGGTCCAAATAATCCAATTCATCCTATATTTCTGCAACCATAGCTTTCCATCTTCTCAACAACTTTCCTGCTAGAAGGGCAGATTGGAGACAGACTAGGTTGAAGGATGGCTGTGTGAGCTTACAGCACACACCTTCGCCAGCCTCAAGCAGTGCCACTCCCCACTGTCCAAAGTATTAATTATGATTCATACCTATCTCCCTCTCACATCTCCTATTTTTCATCAAACAGGTAGGAGGCATATCGAACAGGTGGAATTAATGTCAAGTCTACAAATTGCAGAACTAATGTCACAGAGAGTTTTATACACATACTCAAGATTAACAGGTTAGAATAAATTCTATATGGTATCACACTATTGTTTGTCTTTGATGTCAGGTGTCAATAATGCTTCCATGCTGAATTTTTACTTCCCCAGTTAATTTACACAAATAGTTAGCTATGTGCTTGCAAAATACGTTTTTATATCATGCAATCCTGGATATTTGATTGAAGGGAGTCCATTTTTTTTAATGTATATTTAATTTATTTTCAGGATTTGGTTCCTAAAGGGATAGTATGTTCTGCAAAAGACATTCTGAACAGAGTCTTCTTCTTCTTTAGTCTTCTACTATCTTTAAGGACCTTTCCAAATAGCATTATTCAAACAGGTCAAGAAATTACAAGCATGCATAATGGTGATAAATGGAACAATTCCTTTTTACTGGAGCTTTTACAAATGTGTAATAGTGTTGAGCCTTCCAAATTGACTACTTTATATTAATGAGTGCTGGCAGCTGATTGAGTTTCAAAGTTTCAGTTTTTGTTCCTGACATTTGTTTCGCTTATCGTAATGAAGTGAATAACAGTAGATACTTACAGCAAAGCATCTCGCTCTTGCTCTCTCTCCCTACAATAGTATTATCTATATATTTCCTTAGGTGTTTGTTCCTTTCCACCTGCCTTGCTGAGTCCATTGCAAAATATTGAAGGATAATTCTGCCACAGCAGTACTGCTCAATAGACCTTGAAATTAGCAAGGGGAACTATGGCTGTCTGACAACTACTCCTATCATGGCTACCAAGTTTGGAGAAGAAGCAGTAGCTATTCTTATTCACAGGAGAAATAAGGTTCAAGGAAATATTAAAGAAATGTGAATGCCATTGCCGGCATGGCAACAGTTTGCAGTAATTGGCTTTCGGTGATTCATGCTGGTTTAAATTCAGGGAACCACAAATAGAAAGCCTAAAAGCATTAGAAATGGCTCTTTTTTATGAAGAAATAAGAAAAGATGTGAAGCTTTACTGTCACAAATTTTGTTTTAATGTGCAAGTTGGCTTCTCTAAAATGCTCTGCATCGGGCTGTTCCGCGAAACCATGCTACGATCCCTCGCCTTTTTACTGAGGTTTAATACGATCTATCTTCTAAAAGTCAGATGAACACATTAGCTCACTAAATAAAAAGGATTTGTTGTTATTAATCTTGTCCTTTCCCTGTTTGTTTTTCTTAAAATGAAAGTGAGTATAGCCAAACAGAACAAATTCAGTTGACACTGGTCACTTTAGACAAGTTCAGTTGCTTCTGTGACTGTGATAATGCAGTGAAATTTGTCAGTCATCCTTTGTTTTTTTGAGATGGATAATATTCAATGTCTCTCAATATTTAAAGCTTTAAAGAACAAAATATGCAGACAGGCACACACACGCACACACACACACACACACACACACACACACACACACACATTGTCATGCAAATTTAACTTGTGTTTCTGTTTCCATATTCCAAAAGTATGGACCAAACTGAAGTAGCTTCTTGGATGAGAAGTGAAGCATTTTCATAGGAAAAAAACAAGAAAGTCCAGCTGCCTTTTGGAAAAAACACCTTTGGGGATTTATGACAATTTGTGTAGCCAACTCACCACAGCCAAACTTTCCATGGCCAACTCTCTGTGGGACAAGAGTTACACTAATATCAAAGAAAGGGTGGAATAGAATAATTGAAAAAAGGATGCAAATGGAAGGACAAAATGAAACATGAATGATAAAAATTAGAATATTTTTTATATATTTTAAATAATTAAATTGAATTGTTAAATTGTCCTGAGCTGAAGTCAAATGAGTTGGCCATGATGAATTGTCCCATGGTGAGCTGGTTGTGGTAAGCTGGCCACGGCGAGTTGACTGTGGTGAGTTGTCCCATTCCATCTTTGCATTGAGAATCTCCATAGACATTCTGTTTCCATAATTTTCTAACTGACTTTTTGCTTTGCAGCTACCCACTTACTTTTTTCACTGTATTATATAGTGTTCCCATTCTAATTCTGTACATCATGTGCCCCAATCTGCCCCAATGTCTTCTGAGGACATTCCAGATAGAGACAATATTTGGCTTTCTTTGGAAAGAATCAGGGATTGGGCAGCCACAATTATAGGAATCCCTCTGATTCTACAGAAATACTTGTGGTATCCCACGAGGTATCTTAGTGGTAGATTATGAAATCATATCTAACATATAAAAACATATTCTTAATTCCAATATACCACAAATAGTGGCCATATACTGTATGTCTAAAACACATCCAAGAGTAGTGCTTCATTCTTTGATGAAAGTCCTGTAGATGGATATGAGAGGGATATAAGAATATATTGTAGTTAGGAATCTCTGATCCAAACTCTTGTGTTTGCTACTGTAGCTCTTCTTACTTGCTGCATAATTCACAATGTTAGCCAGACCCAACATCTTACTTACAGATGACATTCTCGATCTGCTCACTACTCTTAACCAAACTCAACAAGCAAGAATTGAAATAATATTTTAAAGATTTATTTTGGAAAGAACACTTTAAGACTAAGTCATGTTTCTGATTGTTGCTGCCAGAAAACATGAACTGAATATTTATATGAATAAAGTGCTCAACCAGGATTTACATGTAGTCGAGTTGGATTTTGGATTCTATCCACTCCAAAAGCTGTAACATATCTTATGTTATTGAAGCCCATCTGTATTGTTAAGGGATAGGTAAGGTAGTCCTTGACTTATGACCACAATTGAGCCCAAAATTTATGTTGCTAAGCAAAACATTTGTTAAGTGAATTTTGCTCCATTTATGATCTTACTTGCCACAGTTGTTAAGTGGATCATTGCAATTGTTAAGTTAGTAACATGGTTGTTAAGTGAATCTGGTTTATCCATTGAATTTGCTTGTCAGAAGGTCACAAAAGATAGTTCCATGATCCAGGGACACTGCATCTGTCATAAATATGAAACAGATGCCAAGCATTCTGAATTTTGATCATATGACCATGGGGATACTGCAGCAGTGTGAAAAAATGGTCAACAGTTACTTTTTTCAGTGATGTTGTAACTTTGAACAGTCACTAAGTGAACTGCTGTAAGTTGAGGACTACCTGTACTTATTATTCTTTCTTTTTTCATTCATAGCTTTGTAAAGGAACAATTGAACAATGAGTCCAACTAGAATTGAGACGAGGGGGTGTTTCATGCTGAAAAAGTCTCTAACTTTTCAGAGAACCGAGAAATAACTTCTCAGAGAAAACAAAACCCTAGCAGAACTATAAATTAATTAGATGCAAGAAACACTTGATTAAGGAGAAAATGTGATTAGGGTAGGCAAGTAAATTGCCCCTTACTCAAAGGCAATCGCTCCTTACTTACATGCACTTTTGCAAAGGAAAATAAACTGCTAGCTTATCCTTAAAACACCAAGACATCAGGAATGCCGATGAGGCACTGAGAAGCAAGGAGGCCAAAGGACAGTAACATCTTATCAAAACACATTCCCAAACTCCTTTGTTTAATTTGAGTAAACCCCTTGTATGCACCCTACAATCTCTTCCTCCTGACCTCACTAATACATGTTTTGCTGGAATTCAATGAAATTGTTTGCGGCACTGATTGTGTATTGCAATTTGCATAACTCTATAAAAAGGAGAGATTATAAACTCTCTCCTCTTTAGGTTTGTCTTCTCCTCCCGCACCGATCAATAAACCAACATGTGCTTCAATAAAGATATGTTGGTCTCTGGTTTAAATGGACTCAAACCTCTCTTAGAAATTTTTGTTATAGAAATGGCTTGTACATGTGGTTGTATAAAAGCAAAAAAGTCAGGGCTGTAATGCTGTCATCTTTGACTGTGCTAAAGAGAATTGGAAGTTGCTGACTTTTTCATTCACCTGGCGGGCATTACCGAGACCTGGGTGGGCCCGGAGGGAGGTGTCCCTCTGGTT
>JANHFJ010008689.1:13177-25324 GCA_032468195.1 Cerberus rynchops
CTAGTAGTGGCAGGATGTCATAATGTGCCTATCTAGCAATTGAATACACACACACACACACACACACACACTGTATATCTCCAGCACCTGGTAATTTGTAGGCTTAGAGAGCATTTGTTTCTTTCTACAACACAACACACAATAAAAAAAGATTGAGGAGAAGGCAGAATTGCCAGACAAAGTCTCTTGATTGCTGGTGTCAACAGCTCTCGGTGTGCAAGGGGCCCAAATCAATTTTCAAGGCAGCCCCCTCTCAAAAGGGATTTAATCTGCAGAGAAGAAACGCTGCTCTGATTGGATTTGCTGAATATGAATATTGCCCTATATACAGAATTTCTGTTTTTAACTCCTGCTAAGCATAAAATTGCAGGTAGTGTAGGAATAATATCTAGCAATAGAGCAGGAGCTGCCTTTCCTAAAGGAACTTGGAAATGTGATGCAATCTACCAGGGGGTATTGTTAATCCTAGCCAACATGCAGCTCCAACAGGTAGCACATGTGCAAAAATTGTGATGGTGAAGATTAGCATGACCTCTGCACAAGATGAATTCATAGGAAGACGTGCCACTCCGTGCATGTGCGAACCTATTGAGCAAATTTCAAAGCAAATGGTTACGGCTAACTTTGTAATTCCAAGCACAATAGTCCTCGACATATGACTGCAACTGAGCCCAAAATTTCTGTTGCTAAATGAGACAACTGTTGAGAGTGAATTTTGCCCCATTTTATAACCTGTCTTGCCATCACTCTTAAGTGAATCACCACACTTGTTAAGTTAGCAAGACGTTTGTTAAGGGAATCTGGCTTTCCCATTGACTTTTGCTTGTCAGAAGGTCGCAAAAATTGATCACGTGATCCTGGGGACACTGCAACCATCTTAAATATGAGCGAAGTTGCCAAGCGTCTGAATTTTGATGGGGGATTCTGCAATGGACGTAAGTATTAGAAATGTAAGTCCCTTTTTTTTCTGTGCCATGATGGCTTCAAACAGGCACTAAACAAGTGGTTGTTAAGTCAAGAATTATCTGTAATTCTCACCCACCACTCAATCAGAGACTGTTCAAAGTTACGACAGCACTGGATCAGACTAACAACTGATCCTCAATTACAGCCACCGCAGTGTCACCACACAAGGGCTTGGAAACTGGGACATATTTATAACAGTCACCGTGTCCCAGAGTCTCTTGATCACCACATGTGATCCTCATAGCCAGCTTCCTTTTTTAAAAAAGTAGTAAATTTCATTAAAAATTATTGTTACAATAAAAATGGACTAAAAGGGGGGAAAAATTGCAGGGGGATTTCCAGCATGGCCATGGCTAGCCAGATTTCCTTGTCTAAGTGGAATGGTGTTTAAACCAGAGATTGCAACCAGATCCTGGCCAATGAAATCCCTCCAGAGAAAAGGGATAGTGTGAAATAACCCACATGTACTCCAGATAGCCACTCCTCATGAATAGTTCACAGAAACTGAAGTTTTTGCCGTCAACTTCTGAGTCAAGCGCTTGGGACTTGAGGGAGACCATGTTTTAGCTCACAGTCATAACATAGCCTTTTTATGGGCAAAGGGCTGGATTGAGCCTCGTTTCTTAATCACCTTTGGAATTTTTACTACTTTTAAAATATTGAAAACTTTTGGAATGGCAAGTTTTTATTGCATTTACTGGATGAGTCTCCTGCTCCTTGACAAACGAAGCTTTAAGTATGAGTTTCAGGATTTAGAACAATAGCATTTTTGAAATATACAGCAAAAGAACGTTTAAGGTGTTGATTTTATCAAGTTAAAAACGAAATATGGGTCCAGGTAGATTCAAAGTGAAACTTTGTAGTTAAATATAAAAATCCTTCCCAGGGGAAACTGTCATTAGTTGTTTGGAAAAATAACAAGGTAAGATGGGACCTTGTATCTTGGACAGTAGAGAAACTAAAAATTATAATTAAAGATGATTCAAATTAAACAAGTTAGTACGGAATGCAGCAAAACATTTTAATACTGGATGTTTTTATGGAGATTTGTAAATTATGGACTGAGAAATTAATTTTAATGTCTAACATTGTACCTGGATGCTATGCAAATGCTATTTCAGAAGAACAAGCTATACCGAAATTAAACTGAAATCGATTTGAATATGTATTTAAATATGGCAAGCTACAAGAATAATATGCAAAAGATGATATACTGAATGTACAAAATGAAATAGATTGATGCCTTGGTATTTGAAAATATACAAACAGACATGCAAGAATTAAATCAGAAGAGAGATTTGAATAACTTTCTTTTAAACTGGATTTACAAAATAGATTTTTAAAATTTTGAAGCATTTGCTGAGAGGAAAAAAATAAAGCAAAGTTGAGAATATTATTAGAAGGCACTGACCAAGAGATGAAATATGGGAAGATGGTGTTTGTTGTACTGTATTTTAAGGGATGGTGGTAAGTTGGTAAAATTGTTTGTAAATGTTGTAATGGAGCAACATTTTTCCTTTCTCTTTTTCCTTTTTCTGCACTTTTCATGTTTCTTTTTTAGTTGTATATTTTCTATACTTTATATTAGTTTTTCCCTTTTTAATTATAATCTTAACAAAATTTATTTTAATAAAAGAAAAAAATGGGAGGCGCAAAAAAATTTTAAAAACCAGAAAAATGGAAAAGAAAACAAATAATAAAGTAAAAATAATTATGTAAAGAAATTACTTCCCTTTTCACCACAAGTATAAACAATTTCAGTAACTTATCATCTTCTCTTAATATACAAAAAAATACCTCTTCTTCTCTCTTCTCTATACAAACAAAGTTTTGGTGCCTTTAATGGAATTTTGCTGACTTCAGGGCTGAAACTTCATAACCTGGCTTCTGACAAAGTCAGTGGGGAAGCCAGCAGAAAGTCGCAAGTCATAGTCACATGATTCTCAATTAACAACTCACAGTAATTTGCTTAATGATGGCAGGACTGACATAGGTTGGTTGCATCATATGACATTCCATTTACGACCACGTTGCTTATTGACAAAGTTGACCTCCCAATTGCAGTTGATGAATGAGGACTAACTTTGTTTACCAAAGACTCAAATAAACCTCCAGAAGTCTACCAATTCTGGGATTGTATCATATTTGTCTCATCATGACGCTGTGGTTTCTTTGAAGAACAAGACCACAATCTGAGGCATGGTTCCTACAAGTTGAACATGTGACTAGGCATGGATCTGCCCAGTTCCAGCTGTGTGATGGATTCCCATTCAGGTACACCAGAATTTGAATTTGACCTTTTTTATGTTCACACTTAAGCATACCGGTTTTCAGAAATATACATCAGGGTCACTACATTCCAATCTAAAACAGTTCACATTAATCCAGAGTAGTTTTATTAAAAGGCCACAGTAGGAGTACCCTGAAAAATACAGGTTCTGTTGTTGACTTATAAAAAAATTTCAAAATTCACATTCTAAATTGTTAGCACTTTGCTTCTGCTTTATCCTTCTTTGTAAAAGTTTGCATAGTGAAGGGTTCTGGAAAACTCAAATATTTGCAGATCCTTTGATGCTGCTTGATTAATTCTAAGAAAGACATTACCCAGCCATCAATTTTGCACTTAGTTATCAACACGTAACACCTCCAAACAACTCAAAGGTGTCTGAGGCTAATGTACTGTGATCATTAGCTCTCTGGTGAAACCCAAAGTCAAATTTAAAGTTGACTTTCAGCTTAATGGTAACCTTGAGCCAGTCAATCCTCTTTACACATAATTTATCTTTCAAGACTGTTTATTGTGGAGATAACATGGGGAGGGATCTGTCTTGAGTGCCTAGAGGAAAGGCAGGATATAAATTTAATTACAAAGATGGAACTTGGCATCCAGATACAATATTATGACACAAATCAGTAATAATATCTTCTATTAGGCAAAGAGATCTCTTTAATCCTCAATTAACCCAATTCCCCTGAAGCTTCAGCAGAAAGGAAGTTTACCACCATCTGCTCTCCAGGGGTGTGGTAAGATCCCCCATGCCAATTCTTTGAATATCCCCTACCAAATCCAAAGCAGACATGCAGAAAAGAGATCCACCTGTTCCCAGGTGGTTAACCCTCTGAACAGCTCTACAATGTAAAATGATACAGATGCTCGCTCTCTATCTTGATAGTGCCAATTATCTGGATTGCTGGTTTCTAGAGAAGATCCTTCCAATAAGTTATTTCTCTAATAACTTGGTGCCCTCTAGATGTGTTGGGACCATAATTCCCAGAATTGCCTGTTGGCCAGTACAGTGCTCAGCCACCACCATTGTATGGAAGAGGGAATTCCAGTGTCCTAAATAATGTACAAAAGGAATAAACCTGATGAACAAGAGAGAAACTAAGACCATAGTCAGATAAAAATATCCATAAAATGTCAATAATTTGAGAAAGTGTTTCAGAGATGACACCTGCCCCCAAGTTCTCCTGCAGATAAAAGAAGAGAAGTGGTAAGTACATTCAGACTTGGAGGAAGTTTCTGTTACTGTAACCTTACAATAAAATTAGTTTATCGTTCATGAATTTGGTTCCTTAATTGGGTCTACCTTGAAGACTGGCTGTCAGTCAGGAAAGGAGAAAAATGTTATACATACACACATGGCCAATTTGAGACAATGTACTATTAACATCCTTAGCATTACTTCTGCTTTAATTGCAGATAATCTTTTAATCCTTTTTCCCATCCAACCTAGCTTCAGCTTCTCATGGAAAATTAACTAGAGCCATTCACCATTTTTGAAATTGAAGTTCCAGTACAGTTAGAGGACACCAGATTGGAAGAATCATCTTTCCTATAATAGATCCTCATGTTAAACTTTGGACTGATGCTTTTTTCCATATTCCATTTTTATGTACTATCAACAGGAAATGGGAACATTTTCACTGGCACCTGAATCAGTGCTTAGCTCCATCTAATAGAACCATTCCCATTCTTCCTTGGATCTATGACAGTTCACCACAGCTCCCCATAGCCAACTAGCTGCACGACAGTTTGTCATGGCCAACTCGCCATGGGAGAAGAGTTACACTAATATCCAAGAAATGGTGGAATAGAATCTACAAAGAGAGGATGCAAAAGGAGGGACAAAAATGAAATGCCAATGACAAAAATTAAAATATTTTTTGTTTATTTTAAATAATTAAATTGAATTGTTAAATTTTCCCGCGGTGAGTTGGCTGTGGTAAGTTGGCTCTAGCAAGTTGGCCCCAGCAAGTTGGCCATGTCTCTACCTAATAGAATCATTCCTAGTCCATCCTTAGCAGCCTGTTGGAAAAGGTGCAGTACATTAAATCTCCCATTTAAGGATTGTGCATTGATAACACATTCTTTGTATATAGGAGATCTTTTTGTCTGAAAATTCAGTTAGGCTTTGGGCTGCATTTATCTGGTTTTGCACATTGTTTTTGTTGATATGGGATGTTTGGATTTTAATTGCTATGGTAAACTGTCTCCATGTAATCTAAAGATTAGAACCTCTAGAAAGAGTCTTCTTTCCTGTTGTGATACTTAAGGAGTCCCTGTTTCATGTCATGCTACATAATTTAATTCATGGCACAAGAACCTTTTCATCACAGCACCTAGCCCTCAAAGTTCATAGATCTGGCACAATGGTCTATCCATAACTTCAAAGTTGATTAAAACAAAGATTTTGTTAGGTCTTTGTGTTAGAATTGCTTTCTTCCGAGCTGCTTTTTTTGATACTACTGATTGGGTTATCGTGTTACTTAGGTTTTGCTTTTAATATTGTGTGAATGATATATTTGGAACTTTATTGTAATATGTCACCTTAAGTTCCCTGTCCAGTCTTCAGAAAATGCAAGATTCTGAAAAGGAAGCATGTTTTCTAAATAGCTCAGCCTCTTCTTTGTTCTCGTGTTAGGAAGACTGTTTTAATAATGTGTTTTAAAGGACACCATGGATTTGTAATTAGCAGGGGTCTCCTTTAATCTGGTTATTTTGATTTTAAAATAGAGGTTTGACAACAGATAAATAATAAATCCCCTTTTGGTTTCAGCTGGGAAGCTGGAATTGTTGGTGAAGAGAAGGACATTTATGTGTTCTTTTTCTGCAAATCCATAACCTATGAGCTTCCAAAGGGTACCTCTGAATGGCAACCACACAGATCAGAAACCCAGAATTGCTTGAGTTTGTTACCCATTTAAATTAAAAAAGCTCAGTATTTTTTTTCTCCCAACAGCAGTGCTTGGCATGTATATGCATAAAATCCCCACCTCCCTTCTTCCCCGCTGCTATCTTCCTTTCTTTTTAATCTGGTTTCTTAGTAACATTCCTGAAGTGGAAATTTCAAAACAACACAAAATGGCCTTTAATAGCTTTAAGAAAAAAGGTTACAGAGAAAGAGGCTTTTTCTTCCATTTTCGACGGCATTGTGTAAGAGAACAAAATAAATTTAAGAGAGCAATGGCATGTTAAACCCTGATTATAAAATCATCAAGGTATGTTTTAATCTCATGCCTGATCATTAAAATTAATTTGTTCCACTGAAAGTGATTAACTGATGTAAGTTAATCACAATTTAAATTTCTGTCTAGGGTCCAATATTTTAATCAAAAATCATAAAGCAAGGGAATAATTGAGAAAGAATTCAACTGATAAAAACAGATTATTACTTTTGGAGCATCGTTATGAATTCTCAGTTACCTAAACAGAATCCATAGCATAACTTGGTTGTAGAAGGATATATGTAGAGATGAGGAGAAACTCCCTGGCTGTATAAGTTTTGGGGTCTTTATATTGTTTTAAAATATTTGCCTATTGTAGCAGCACTAGAGCAGTTTAAAGACTAATTGTAATTGGCCTTTAAAAGGCCCTCTGCTCCAAATTGATACATCATTTTATCCAGTATTTCCACTTAACTGGGATCTCACAAAACAGTGGTGAAGTTGCCCTATTATTGTGTTCACTCCCACAGTTTACCAAATACTGAGAAGAGGAAAGTAACATTATGAGTAATCAATGCTTTTTAAACTGACCAATAGGAGTGCCAAGAACATGCTGCCAGTAATGAACTAGCCAAAACAACTGCCTTTTTAAACATTTCATAAAATGTTATTTCTGATTATATGCAGAAAAATATGAGCAGTTGCTATGAGGGGTGATTACCAAGCAGATTGGCTTTCATTTTCCTAGTACACTACGTCTGCTTGTTAACCTCAGTAACTTTGTGGTGTGTGGACTTGGAATCTGGCCAGGGAATTCTGGGAGTTGAAGTCCGTCCATCTTAAATTTGCTGGGAGTTGAAGTCCGTCCATCTTAAATTTGCCCTAAGTTAATGTACGTAAGTTTGTTAATAATCTATATTAATATATGTATATACAGTATGTTTATTCAAAACTGTTCGGTTCCATGTTTCCTAATCATTGCTCTTTTTGTAAATAAAAATGTATTTTATTTATTTTTATTGATTTATTTATTAGAATTTATCAAACAATATCGAAAACATGGATAAAGGAATAAAAAAATAAGAAAAAATAAAATAAAATACAATGACAGGGACGATAGGCACATTTGTGCGCTTATTGCACAAAACTCTACTGACCACTAAGGTATGTTGTAAAGTCCATGGAACTCAATTTGCAACTGAAACTATGAGAATTTGTAGCCGAAGCAACTGAATCAGGTAGAGAATTCCAGATTCTGAAAACTGTATTACAAAAGTCATATTTTTTACTGTCCAGTTTGGAACGATTTACATTGAGTTTAAAGTGGTTGTTAGCATGTGTGTTATTGCAATTAAAACAAAAAAAGTAATTTACAAGTAAAACTTTACAGCATATAATTTTATATGCAATACCTAGGTCAAACCGCAAGTGGCACAGTTCTAAGTTTTCCAAACCAAGAATTTCAAGGCTAATAGCATAGGGAATTCCATTGTGTACAGAACAGTGTAAGACTTTTGTCATGAAGTACTTCTGGACCTGCTCAATAGTACTGATATCAGATGTATGTTGGGGATTCCAAACAGTTGAACAATACTCTACAATTGATCTAAGATTTGTAAACCAATTAACAATACAATGTTTCCAGAAAAAAAGTGTGCAAAATTACATTTACAACTCTTAATGCTTTTTTAGCAATGCTGTTACAATGAATTTTGGAGCAAAGTTCATCAGAGATAGCACACCTGGTCCTTGACAAAATGAGGGTCATCAGCTCAATGCCACCTAGCTTGTACTTGACATTCTGATTACATTTGCCAACAGAGCATTTGTTGATAGAAATTTGAAGTTGCCAAATAGATGATCATTCTGACACTTAGTCGAGATCACTTTGTAAAACAACAGAGTTATCTGTAGTATTTGAATAATTTTACGTCATTGGCAAAAGGGACGCAATTGCTTTTGAGTTGATCACATAAATCATTGATATAAAGCAAGAAAAGCATGGGACCTAGAACACTGCCTTGCGGAACACCACTGTTGACTGCTACAGGATTAGACAGCAAGTTCCCTACTTTGACTTTCTGTGATCTGTTAGACAGGAAAGCAGCAATCCACTTATGCAGAGGACCGGAAGTGCCATAAGAGCCAAACTCCAAATAAACACATTATAAACACAGCAGTTTATAATGTACTACTGTGTCAAAAGCCTTACAAAAATCTATGTAAATTGCATCTACAGCTTTGCCTTGGTCAAGGCATGTGGTCCAGATGTTTTTACAGTGCAGAAGTTATAGATTACAGGATGAGTTTTTCCTAAAGCCGAACTGATTGTCGGATAGCAACTTGTTTGTCTCTAAGTGGTGAGAGATGGATTGGTTTACAATTGATTCCATGACTTTACATGTAATATTTGACATAACTATATCTGTTTGCTAAGCACTATAAAGCACAACCTGTGCTTATCATCTGTAAATCTTTGATGGAGACCACAGCAGTATAAAGAGACTGTAAAATGGTTTTGATTTTAATACTTGATTTGGTTGAAGCAGATTCTGGATAAGAGATAGAAATACTTCATAGGGCAATTGTAAAGCAAATGGTGAATTCTTCTAAAGCTCTCCTTGCTTATACAAATCAGGAAGCTGGAAGGGGGAGGGGGGATATTGTTTTATCTTTAGCAGTTCTGATTTTTTTGAAAGGGTTAATTCTTCTCACCTTAGGTACAGTGGAGAGGAAAATAGTCAGGAATTTTGAAGAATTGAGACGTGATTTAATGTATCCAAGTTGACCACATTCTGATTCTAGAACGACACCTTTTCAGGATTTAGAATTGATAAGGACAATTCTGGTAGTTGATTTACTTCTGAAGAGTTTTGATGGGAATTTTGAGTGACAGGAAGGATATTTCTTGTCCTGTTTTTTAAGCTCTTCTTCACTGGTGGAATTACATATCTGTTAATCTGTGGAATGAGATTCATTTGGTAAATCATTTGGATGGATAAAGATCTAGGACCTAAGTCAAGTGGGCATGATTTTTTATATATATAAATTCAAGGAAAGCCTTCTAGAAATTCTACTGCGCTTTCAAAGATTCATATTGCTCATCCAAAATCAATGCACAGTTCTAGAAAATGGGTGATACCCATATATATTCTCAAATGTTGTATCCTGCTGTACTGTCAGTATGTATAGATTGCTATTTGTATATGTATAGATTGCTATTTGCCTTATGCTACAGGTTAAAACCTTTCACTTTATCCTGTCAGCCTGACAAGCCCGCTGTGCACAGTAGTAGTCCTTGAGACTGAATACATTGAGAGTTGTGAGATTACACACATTAGCATTTCTGTCTTCTCTGTCTAGATCATGCCATGTTTGCTAATTAAGAAACATGTATTAGCTTAGGAGAGTGGAAGTGAAGAATTGTGTTTTAAAATATGATGGGAGGGAAGAAACCTTAAAGTGTTATTAAAAAAAACAATCGTCATTATAATATGTTACATAAAAAAAACAAGACTTAAAAACCCCCCCACCAAATTATGCAGACAGTTTCCCAAGTTTGTACAGTTTAGCAAAGTGACATTGTAAAAAGAGTTTAGGTTTAAAAATACTGTAAAAAGGAGAAAACGATAACTTTAAAACATTAGTCTCTTCCTAATTTTAATATTCTAATATTACAGGAAAAACTTTAAACAATGTTAGAATTTCCAAATCTGTACAGTGATGTCGAATGCATTCTATTATGGAAAATTTCATATTAATTTTTGTCATCTGCATTTACCTTTTTCATCTCTACCTGCATTATCTGTTAACTATTCAGACATAATGTAGGACCATATCATGCTCAAATCTCTATCATTCACCAAGTATAGGTAGTCCTTGACTTAATGACCACAATTGAACCCAAAATTTCTGTTGTTAAGTGATACATTTGTGATGTAAATTTTGCCCCATTTTATGACTTTTCTTGCCTCAGTTGTTAAGTGAATTACTGCAGTTGATAAGTTAGTAATTCAGTTGTTAAGTGAATCTGGCTTTCCCACTGACTTTGTTTGTCAAAAGGTTGTAGAACGTGACCACATGACATTTGGACACAGCAAAAGTCATAAATATGAACCAGTTGCCAAGCACTTGAATTTTGATCATATGATCATGGGGATGCTGCAAAGATGGTAACTGTGAAAAATGGTCATATTAAGTCACTTTTTTCAGTGCTGTTGTAAATGGACTGTCATCAAACAAACTGTTCTAAGTCAAGGACAAATAGTCCTTAATGTATGACCACAATTGAGCCCAAAATTTCTATTGCTAAGTGATACATTTGTTATGTGAGTTTTGCCCTATTTTATGATCTACATTGCTACAGACAATGCAGATGTTAAGTTAGTAACATGGTTGTTAAGTGAATCTGGCTTCCCCGTTGGTTTTGCTTGTCAGAAGATCACAAAAGGGGATCATATGACCCCGGGACACTTGTGAATCAGTTGCCAAGTGA
Organism: Cerberus rynchops; assembly: GCA_032468195.1. Classification (NCBI taxonomy): domain Eukaryota; kingdom Metazoa; phylum Chordata; class Lepidosauria; order Squamata; family Homalopsidae; genus Cerberus; species Cerberus rynchops. The sequence goes on from JANHFJ010008689.1 coordinate 24,087, forward strand.
CTGGATTTTGATCATGTGACCATGAAGATGCTGCAATGGTCATAAATGTGAAAAATGGTCATAAGTGACTTTTTTCAGTGCCATTGTAACGTTGAACAATCACTAAACGAACTATTGTAAGACAACAACTACGTGTATACTACTTTCAAACATCTAACATATGTTGCTTTCCTTGGTAAGAACAAATGTTCAAAGTATATGTTGTTTTGGGTACTACAAGAAGCAAAATCATGACTAGAATTTACATTCTCAGCAGCACTAATATATTATTTATTTACATCAATTATGACACTTGATAAATATATAAATATGTAAATACATACACGTATTTTTTACAGAAAATAACTATTCATTTTACTGATAGTTTGTGCCTTTTGTAGTACCGTTTTTAATATAAATAATAACTTAAAGCCTGCCTTCTTTATAAACATATTTTTCTTCTTTCTCCTCTAATGCTATGCTTACTCCCCTGTACCATTTATAAATTATTTGAAACCCTTGAGGTAGGCTAATATAAATATTGATTAAATATTTAATCAGCATGTATACTTATCTAAATTGGATTATCAACTAGGGTAGTTTTGTTTTTTATGTGCACATGTTACAGTAAGCATGTGGCATGATAAAAAATACAATTGTATTCCCTTGACACTGAAGCATCTTCATGAATTGGCCATATAAAATCTTAGAATTCACATTCTGTTCTTGAAAATTCTTAGATCATCATACATGCTGTGGTTAATGTTATTTATCAGATTGGATTCAGCAAACCAGATTACCATCTGTGTTTTAATAAAATAGATGAAATGGGTTTTGTTTTTATGGACCTATTTTAAAGAAGGGAAAAAAGTTAACCATTAAGAGGAAAATGGAAATATGACACTTAAAGGCACTCTTAGTAATAATAATTTACAGTTCTAAGAACCAGTACTCTATATGCACAATTCAGCTGTATAGCCTCATAGAATTATTTGACAATGTTAATGTACATCTAGCTATATTTGGGGTATATACATCTGCTATGTATACAAATTAAGAAGGTTGTTCCTTGATTCTTGATTTAGTTGCGGCTATTAGATTTTCATCCCTGAGGCATTTGATAATCGGTTTAACAGAACATAGTCATTTGTCTTGTTTGCGGACTATATAACAGATGGATTTGTGATTTTAGTAATTATGATAGAAATGCTAATAAGATGTGGTATCTGTTATTAATTAACACTTTTCAGCTTCTGTAT